>JAQZBX010014937.1:0-38074 GCA_029593785.1 Cabassous unicinctus
AAAAAAAAAAAAAAAGACGTGCTAAAATCCCAACATATTATCCATTTCATTTCCCTGAGTTGCTAGTTTGATAAAAGGAAATGCAGTTTGTGTCTCTCTCTAGCTACCTATCAAATATTGACACTGTGCTTATCATGTACTAGGCCCTTTTCTAAGTGTAAATTCATTTCTTCACTACAACCCTATGAAATATAATTATTACTCTGATTTTAAAGATGAGAAAGCTGAGGTAGAAAGATGAAGCAAATTGCCCAGTCTATCACAACTACACACTGTACAGGCTCTTAGTGACCATTACTAACTCTCTCAGCCTTTCCTGAGCTCATTCTCAAACCAATTCATTTATTGTTTGTGCAACCCATCTTTCCTCTGTGTGAATATCAAAATGACACAGATCTATCTCCAGAATTCCAGAATCTCTTCCTTTCTCTATAGTGCCTCAAAGAACAATGACAGCTATTTGCTACCCTCTTTTGTAAATTCTCTCCATACCCTGGGAAAAATTCATCTGTATTTGGAAACTTGGACATGTTTATAAATAATCAGCTACTCTTCTATAATTTTCACTCATCCTGGACTTCAGTACCCTAAAGGTAACTTTGGTTCTACCCCTTTTCTGTTAAAAAGAAATCACTCTACTTGCTCCAAAATACTAAAATAATAGGTATTAAAGAGGTCGCCTTTTTGTTATGATCAATCAGCATTACAAAAACTGCCCCAAGCAGCAGCTTCCTCCAACTTTCTTCTGTTTTTCAAGATGTTTCTGGCTATTCGGGTCCCCTTACTGTTCCAAATGAATTTGTTAATTGGCTTTTCTATTTCTGCAGAAAGGGCTGTTGGAATTTTTATTGGGATTGCATTGAATATGTAAATAAATGTGGGTAGAATTGAAATCTTAGTGCTATTTAGTCTTCCAAACCATGAACAGGGAATGCCCTTCCATTTATTTAGGTCTTCTTTTATTTCTTTTAGCAATGAATGTTGTGTTGTTTTCTCTGTACAATTCCTTTACATACTTAGTTAAATTTATTCCTAGATATTTGATTCTTTTAGTTGGTATTTTAAATGGAAATTTTTTCTTGTTTTCTCCTCAGATTGCTCATTCCTAGTGTATAGAAACTCTACCAATTTTTGTGTGTTGATCACAACATGCCACTTTGCTGAACTTGCTTATTAGCTTTAGTAGTTTTCTTGTAGATATTTCAGGATTTTCTATACATAGGATCATGTCATCTGCAAATAGTGAAAGTTTTACTACTTCCTTCCCAATTTGGATGTCTTTTATTTCTTTTTCTTGCCTGACTGCTCTAGCAAGAACTTATAACACAATGTTGAATAAGAGTGGTGACATTGGGCATCCTTGTCTTGTTCCAGATCGTAGAGGGAAAGCTTTTAGTCTTTCACCTTTGAATATGATGTTAGCTGTAGGTTTTTCACATATGCCCTTTATCATGTTGAGGAAGTTTCCTTCTATTCTTATTTTTGAGAGTATTTTTATAAAGAAAGGATGCTGAATTTTGTCAAATACCTTTTCTGCATCAATAGAGATGATCATATAATTTTTCTTTGATTTGTTACTGTGGTTTATTACATTAATTGATTTTCTTATGTTGAACTATCCTTACATACTTGAGATAAAACCCACTTGATCATGCTGTGTAATTCACCTAATGTGCTGTTGGATTTGATTTGCCAGTATTTTTTTAATATTTTTAATCTAAGTTCACTAGAGGGGTTGGTCTGTAACTTTCTTTTCCTGTAGCATCTTTATCTTGCTTTGGTATTAGGATGATGTTGGCTTCATAGAATGAGTTAGGTAATGTTCTCTCCTCTTCAATTTTTTTGGGAGAGTGAATAGGATTGGTATTAGTTCTTTTCAGAAGGATTGGTAGAATTCGCCAGTGAAGCCATCTGACCCTGGGCTTTACACTGTTGGGAGGTTTTTGATGACTAATTCAATCTCATTACTTGTGAATGGTCTGTTGAGGTCTTCTATTTCTTCTTTCGTGAGTGTAAGTTGTTTGTGCATCTCTAGAAATTAATACATTTTATCTAAGTTGTCCAAATTGCTCGCATACAGTTTTTCATAATATCCTCTTATAATTCTTTTTATTTCTGTGGAGTCAGTGGTGATGGCCCCTCTCTCATTTCTGATTTTATTATTTGCATCTTCTCTATCTTCTTCTTTGTTAGTCTAGCTAGGCGGTTGTCAATTTTATATATCTTCTCAAAAAGCAGCTTTTGGTTTTGTTAATTCTTTTTTTTCCTCAATATCATTTAATTCTGCTTTAGTCTTTGTTATTTCTTGCTTCTGTTTGCTTTGGAATTACTTTGCTGTTCTTTTTCCAGTTCCTCCAGATGTGTAGTTAACTATTTGATTTTAGTTTTTTCTTTTTTTAAATTTTTAAAAAAATTTTTCTTCTTTTTTAATGTAGGCATATAGGGCTATAAATTTCCCTCTGAGCACTACCTTTGCTGCATCCCATAAGTTTTGATGTTTTTGTTCTCATTTTCATTTGCTTTGAGATATTTACTGATTTTGCTTTCAATTTCCTCCTTGACCTATTGATTAAGAGTGTGTTGTTTAACTTCTATATATTTGTGGATTTTCCAGTTCTCTTCCCATTATTGATTTTCAGCTTCTTTCCACTGTGGTCAGAGAAAGTGCATTGTATAATTTCAATATTTCAAAATTCATTGAGGCATGTTCTATGTCCTAACATGTGATCTATGCTGGAGAATGATCCAAGAGCACTTGAGAAGAATATGCATCCTGCTGTTTTGGGGTGCAATGTTCTATATATAATGGTTAGGTCTAGTTCCTTTAATATATTAATCAAGATCTCTTTTTTATTGATACACTGCCTATATGTTCTGTCAATTGCTGAGAGTGGTGCATTGAAGTCCTTCACTACTATTGTAGAAGCATCTCTTTCTCCCCTCAGTTTTGCCAGTGTTTGTCTCATGTACTTTGGGGCACCCTGGTTAGGTGCATAAATATTGATGATTGTTCTTTCTCTTGGAATATCGCCCCTTTTATTATTATATAGTGTCCTTCTTTGTCTCTTACAACTGTTCTGCATTTAAAGTCTATTTTGTCCAATATTAGTGTAGCTACCCCAGCTCTTTTTTTGGTAAATCATGGAAAATCATTTTCCAACTTTTACTTGCATCTATTTGTATACTGGGGTCTGAGATGAGTCTCTTCTATACAGCATATAGATGGATCATACTTTTTATCCATTCTGTCAATCTGTATCTCTTAAATGGGGAGTTTAATCTATTAACATTCAATGTTATTACTATAAAGGCAGTACTTACTTCAACCATTTTATCCTTGGGCTTTTATATGTCATATCTTATTTTTGTTTCTCTTTTTACCCTTTTAGTTACTCTTACTAATAATCTTCTTTTCTAAACTCTTCTCCAAACCTCTCTCTCCTGTCTTTTCCTTTGAACCTGCAGAACTTACTTTAATATTTTTGAAGGGCAGAACTCTTGCTGACAAATTCTCTCAATTTCTGTTTATCTATGAATAATTTAATCTCTCCCTCATTTTTAAAAGACAATTTTGCTGGATATAGAAATCTTGACCAGCAGTTTTTCTCTTTCAGTACCTTAAATATGTCAAACCACTGCCTTCTTGCCTCCGTGGTTTCAGATAACAAATCCACACTAAATCTAATTGAGCATCATTTGTATGTGATGCATGTCTTCTCTTGCTTTTTTCAGGATTTTCTCTTTACCTTTGGCATTTGACAATCTGATTAGCATGTGTCTCAAAGTAGATATGTTAGGATTTATTTGTTTGGAGTACACTGAGCTTCCTGGAAATGTACATCCAGGTTCCTCATAAGATTTGGAAAATTTTTAGCCATTATTTCCTCAAGCACTCCTTCTGCCTCTTTTCCCTTCTTTTCTCCCTCTGGGACAAACATAATGTATATATTTTTGCATTTTGTGCTGTCATTCCATTCCCTGAGTTCCTTCTCATTTTTTTTTTTCATTTTTTTCTCTATCTGTTCTTTTATCTATCTGTAAGATTCTGGATGTCTTATCTTCTAATTCAATAATTTTTACCCTGACTGTTCAAACCTCTTGTTGTGTGAGTCTAGTGTGTTTTTAATTTCTTCTATTGTGCCTTTCATTACCATAAGATCTGTTATTTTTTTATGTATGTTTACAATTTCTTCTGTATGCTCACCTAGTATCTTCTTAATATCTTCTATCTCTTTCTTCATCTCCTTGAATTGATTTAGGATACATGTGTGGACATCTTTGATTAGTTGTTTCAAATTATGCATCTCTAACTTTTCAGCTCATTCCTTTATGTGAGCCATATCTTTCTGTTACTTAGTATGCCTTGGAATTTTTTGCTGATTTCTAGGCATCTGTTTATTTTGACAGGTTTACTCTGCTAGTCAGTTTCTCTCTCTTGCCTAGGGTTTTATTTTTGTTTGACTTGGAGTTAAGACTCTTCTTTGACACTTGGTTCTGCTTATTCTAAATCTTTAAAATTTTCCATGTTTAACTGAAAAAAAACAAAAGGGAAAAGGAAAAATAAAAGAAACAAAAGAGGAATAAGGAATAAAAGGAAAAAAAGGCAAGGCAAAAAAAGGAAGAGAAGTTAAAAAAAGAAACAAACAAACAAACAAAAAAACCAGGCCTCCCTGTCAGGCCACCAGCATGTGGCTAGGCCCTTCCTTACAAGCTGTCTGCACTGCTCGCCCTTTGGCCCCACCGCTCCCTGGTGCCCGCTGGACCCTCACTAATTGATTGCACTGTGGCCCCACTGCTCAGCAGACACCCAGCTGGGCCACCCTCCTCGACAGCCGCCCTTGCCAATCGCTCCAGGGCCCCACTGTTCCCCTACGTCCAGCAAGCCTGCCTGTCTCTCTGCCACTTCTGGAGCACAAGGCAGCCTGCTTCTCCCTGCTCTGCCATCTAGGATCTCCCCTAGCCCTAGGAAACTCTTAAAAAGTACAAATCCAAAGGCTCAATGCTAGGCCTACTGAGTGAGACTCTCTGAAGATGAGTACAGGAAAACAGCATTTTAAATGCTACTCACCTGATTCTGACATCTAGTCAGGAACAGAGCTCCCTTCTAGTTCTAAATTCTATGATTTATATACTTGTGCTTTCTTCAGTCTGCTTTTATGATAATGAGAGCAACTGTAGGAGAATAAGTTGGTATCAGGATTTTACTCAAAATAGCTAGTATAGCAATATATACTAGGTTTAGAATAAGTTGATCTACTATCTCATATCATTTGTACACACAGAAATCATAGCAATGGACAAAGGTACTTCACCAGGCATCCAAAGACTTGGCTCAGCTATTTATTAATTATAGGATATCGGGCAAGTCACATAACATTTGTACACATTATCCTCCTCATCTGTAGGATGCTACTAAGCTAAAATGAGAATATTATACTAGAAAAGCCCTGTATACATTGTAATAATTTAGCATTTAGCATATTAATTAATAGTCAAAGCCCTTTGTTACAAAAAGTTAAATAATGTACAGCATATTGTGGTTGTTAATATAAACTGTGTATACAGTAAACTTTTTGAAGATTTTTCAATATTAGTGTTGAAACAAATGTGCAATGCTTAATTAGTCGTGTTTTAAATATTCAATAAATTACAACCTTATGAGCCATGACATAACAACTGAAGTACTTATTTAATTTTAAGATTAAAAATTTACTGTTGAGTATTTTTTAATACTCTATAAATTTAAGAATCCAGCTAGGTAGAAGTAGTTGTGGATTTCAAAATCCAATCAAAGGAAAGCTGTAGTATAATAAAGAGAGAACAGAAATCCTGGCCTCAGAAGAAGCAGTAGGAATACTCCTGAGTCTAATATTGACTCTGATGATCTGAGGTATAAATGCTAATATCTAAGTTGCTTATAGATGGACAAAATTGAAATTTTAGGAAAAATACCATGTGTTTCATAATACTAAAAGTCCTCTGTATGTGTTATCTGCTAAAATTTTCTAGTGCTAATTTGTGATTTGAAAAAAAAAGACAGTTATAAAAGTCAATTTTTTTTTAAATCTTAGGCGATAATATAGATTCATTTTGTCTTGTGAGTTTCTTTCCTGGATGCTAAAATTTTCTAGTGCTAATTTGTGATTAAAAAAAAAAAAAAAGATCACCCAGGATACAGTTATAAAAGTCAATTTTTTAATCTTAGGGAATAATATAGATTCATTTTGTTCTTGTGAGTTTCTTTTCCTGAAAGCATGCCTATGGACTTTTTAAAAGACAGAGTAATGACAAACACATGTTTTGGGAAAACAGAAATGCCACAAGCTGAGAAAGGTCAGATATATTACGTCAGAAATGAACTTTATTCCACAATGGCAAATTTTAAGCATGCACACCATAGTTCAGAAAAAAGTAGTTTTGAGGCACATCTGTCACCTAGTTTTTCACAGAAAGGGGTTAGAACAAAATTTGACTTAGTTTCCACAACTCTTACAATTTTTTAACCAAGATTATGCCCCAAGAGCACAGGAAGTGGTTTCTTGGTGATGCACTACCATTACCAAATCTTTTTATACTATTTTCTTCCTTTCCATGTTTCTTCCTCAGCTTTTCTTATATTTTCCCTTGGTTTATAGTACTATTTCACAGACTTCCAATGACACCCTTGGGTATTGCTTTATTCAACTAGGACACTCAAAACCAAACACATTTTTAATTTCTTCTCTATAATGGCAATTACACTTTAAATTTTTTTCTTGCCATAATTACCATGAGTTTAACTTTAACAATAATGAAAAGAAAGAGACAAAGGAGAGAGAGAAAATGGATTGTTAGTCCAATGACTAATCCAGGCCTTAGTCTAAAGACAAAGGAAGCACTGAGAAAAATTCTAGCTCTTAGAAAGCTAACAGGTAAATTAATAAATATCTAAACATTGTTCTACAAGATTTAAAATATGCTTCCTTCATAAACATAAAATTAGTGCTCACTGTAATTAGGTGTGCTAGTATATTGTTACACAAACCAAAAAGTCAATACTAATTAAAACAATTTTCAAGAGAAAGTCAAAAGATTTTCGAAATTCAATTACAAGGTACTTTCTTCCCTATCTGCCTTATTCTCCTGCAACCAGATTACTGTATTATTTTAAACAAAGATATATATTGTATTGAGGAGTCAGTAAGCTTTTTCTGTAAAGGGTTAAACAGTAAATATTTTAGGCTTTACTCTATGCATGTTCTTTATTTTTTTAACAATGCTTTAAAAAACATTCTTAGTTCACAGGCAGCACAAAAATAGGCCATAGGCTGGATTTGGTCCTTGGGCTGTAGCTTGCTAATGCCTTTGTTACTATGGATCTGGCACGAATCTAAATATCTACAAATATTAACTCATTCTATCAACCCCAGGAGGTAGGTATTACCATCATCATCATCATCATCATCATCATCATCATTATTATCATCACCTCCATTTTAAAGCTGGGGAAGCTGAGTTACAGAGGGATTGAGTAGTTTGCTCAAGGTCACAGACCATGTAAATGCTAGAGATGAGTTCAAATCTGGGCAATTTGGTTCCAGAATCTGTGCTCTTAACCACTATTCTATGTTACATCTCTATTACAAAGGATTTAAAAGAGTAACAGGAATCCATGCCAATCAGAAAGCTTTCTGACAACAAAACAGCAGGGAATTGTGATACTGACCACCCTCCCCTACTTTGAGAAAGAGAGAGAGAGAAAAAAAAAATTAACTTACCAAGAATCAGGCTGGCATATAACTTCGAAAAAGGAAAAAAAAAAAAAAATTGGACAAGAAAAGATAGAACCTTCATATTTCTAAGGAAAAGCAATGTTGAAGAACTTAGAAACTATAAATTTCTGCATCAATCAGATTTGGGAGTGAATAAAGTTATGTTCAGGTATGTAAGAACTCAGAAAGCATACCTTCCATTCACCCTTTTTTAAAAGATTAATCAAGGATGTACTTTAGCAAAATGAAGGAGTACAACAAACAAGTATTATCAGGTGGGCCAAATAGACAATGAAGTACTTTGAAGGCATATTACTTAGTCTCTTTGTAACTCAATTTCCTTATCTGTAAAATAGAGTTGTAGAGGTAGTAATAGTAGGAGTAGCAATGCAGTAAAGACTTTGAACTTCTCATACAGAGTTAAGTTGAAATCCAGGCTCTGCTACTTAATAGCTGTCTGATTTTGGTCAAGTTTTAACTTTGCCTTGTACCTATAAAACTGGAGCTAATAATGGTACCTGCCTCAAAGGATTACTCTAAGAATTAAGATGTAAAGCACTTATCAAGTGCTCGTGCTTGAGAACAGGTATCCTGTCAATGTGGTTTAAGTATTTCCAATGCTTAAGCAATCCCAATACAACTATAGAAATAAATTGCAAAAATTGAACACGGTGAGAAAATCCTTAATTTGATTCATAGTGCCCAAATAAACAGCAAATATTACAGAAAAATGAAATGAACCAATTTCAACACCTCTACAATAATACCCAGGCACTGAAAATTTCTGACTTTTTGGTTGTGCCACTCACAAGTAATAATAAGACTACTGTGCCCTGACGTTCAAAGCAAATATTAACTAAAACCTAAAGCTAAACTCTAAGCCCAGTTTTGGAGAGGGTAAAGGAATTTATTCCAATTTAGGTATTCCTCAGAAATCACCAGTTAGCCTAAAATGATTTCCTGACTGAAAGGGTTTATTTCTGAATCACAACATATCTGATATGCTGGTGTGTAAGTACTAGCTAAAGAAGAACTGCCAATGAGTTTCATTTAGAAAATAAATTTTGTGTAAGCATATTTAAAAAATTAAGAGTAGGTTAAAATTCTGTGATAATTGAATCAAAGGAGATCCTAAAACAAAGACATCCAGTGAAGTCTACTTCATAAGACAGTATATCAAAAGAATGTCTCTAAGTCAAATTAGTTCTGCAAAAAACCTATAGGTTATTTAGAATCCCCTTGCCTGACAGTTCTTAGGAGAATGTGTTTTTAAGACTATACTTTTTATCTAGTACAGTATTTGTCCGCAATAAATAAAAGAGGAGAAAAATATATATCTGTGAAAAGTAAAAGATCACCTGAATTTTGCAAGTTAATTTTTTTTCCATTTTTAAATTAGAGGTCTCTCAGTACTTTGAGACAGTGAGTTTTGAAACCAGAGAGACATGATTAAAACCCACCCAGCTTGGCCACTTATCCACTGTGTTATCTTGAATAATTAACTTAACCTCTCACTCCTGATTCATTTTTCTCATCTATATAATTCAATATATGTACAAATTATGTATGAAATTGTATGTTTAATATTAGTCTCTTCTATTAGTAAAAAGCTGAATGAGAACAGAATGTCTATCAAGAAAACTGGCCTGGATTCATTTCATTGGGGAAAAAAAGATGGCAGGGAGGATGCTGTTCTAGATTAAATGAAAATAAATAAAAATAATCACATACAATGTGTATACCTTGCATGGTTTAGAAAAAATGAGAGAATTATAGAGAGAGCTTATTTAAATTCATAATTTTAAAAATTAAAATTCTAATTCTAAAATAACCCCTAAACTTAAATTCCTAAAAACTTTTTTATTTGCCACTTAAGCATATTGCTAATAACACACTTTATAAAAACATGCACATATGTTATATACTTTATAGTAAGCATGTTGATAGACCTTTCTATACTAAATTAAAGAAACTTGAAGAACTATCACATAAACAGTTCTAACATTCCTTTTCAATGATGCCTATGAATATGCTTTTCATCACTGTCAAAATGGAATGTCATGAATCCAAAATAGTGTATTTAAGAAGTGAAAACCTGATATGACTACTCTGATACTCTGGAAATGTAAGCCTTGTAAGGTTAGTAAATCTGCTCAAGGAATAAATAGAGCTTATTATTATAAGCACAAGTAAATTTAAAACTAAAGTTCATAGCCAACAGAGTAGGCCAAAAAAGATATAGGGGAAAAAGTGCAATTTTAAGAAATAGGTCTATCTGATTAGCAAATTTTATTCTAGTCATTATTGAATTAAATGTCCCACCTAGCTCTAAAACTGATTATTGTAAAAATAATGGGGTTATCAACAACCCAGTCCAAAACATACATTCATATAATATACATAAGAGCAGAGAAAAAGAATTTTTGACTTTGTCAAAATGATTCACCAAAGGCATACTTATTTAACATAACTAGTGGATGAGACATTTGCTTTGTTAATGCAGAGATAGAATAGCAGAGTGGTTAAGAGCAAAAGCTCTACAGCCATACTGCCTGTGTATAAATTACATTCACTTACTAACTGAAAATATTTTGAGGAAATTACTCAAACTCTCTGTACCGCAGATCCCCGGATCTTCTATTAAGGATAATAATAGTACCTGCCTCCCAGGGTTGTTTTGAATATTAAATCAATAAATACAAGTAAATCTTCTCAAACGGTTCCATGTATATAGTAAAGGAAAGTAAATGTTAACATCTATTATAATTGCAATTATTTTCACTATTATTATCACTTGTAATGTATCTATGATAGTTATACAATGTAATAAAATCAGCAAGCAAGAAGGGCAAACAGTTGAAAAATCTTAATATATAATGATCTCCTTTGATAGATTGTTGGAGCAACTTTCCTAGAATTACTCAAATAAACAGAAATCATTTACCAAGGACTCTAATGAAATGGGGGAAGAAAAAGCACCTTGTTAGATATAAGGTTTGGGGAGGAAGTCATTCCTTGCCACCTTGCAAAAAGTCATTCTGACAAGACAAGGATGCCTGCTTTCATGACTGCTATTCAGCATTGTACTGGAAGTTCTAGCCAGAGCAGTTAAGCAAGAAAAAGAAATACAAGGCATCCAAATTGAAAAGAAAGAAGTCAAACTTTCTCTGTTTGTAACTGACAAGGTCATGATCCTATATAGCAAAAATCTCCAAGAATCCACAAGAAAGTTACTAGTACTAATAAAATAATTCAGCAAAGTTGTGGGGGTACAAGATCAACACACAAAAATCAATTGTTTCTGCACACAAGCAATGAACAATTCAAAAGGAAATCAAGAAAACAATTCTATTTACAATAGCATCTACAAGAATAAAATATCTAGGAATAAAAGATGTTAAAGGATCTGTACACTGCAAACTACAAAACACTGCTGAAAGAAATGTCAAAACCTAAATATTATGATAGCCCATGTTCATGGATTAGAAGACTTAATATTTTTAAGATGTCAATCCTAGCTGTTGGGGATTGAATCATTAAGATGTGTTCAAGTCTGAATCCCTGGTCCTGTGGGTATGAATCCATTTGTAAATAGGACCTTTGAAGATGGTATTATTGGTGAATAGGATCTTTATAGATCCTATTTAAATGGGAACAAACTGAATCAGGGTGGGCCTTAATCCATATGACTAGAGTCCTCATAAGCAGAGGAAATTCAGGCACTCAGTAGAAGCCAGAAGTCAGAAGAAGCTGGAAAATGAGGCAGATCACCATGTGACAGAGGTAGATATGCAAGCCAAGAAATTCCAAGGATTGAGGAAAGCCAGCACCTGAACACTACAGACTCTGAGAGAAAGCAAAGACCTAACGATACTGTGGTGTTAGACTTGTAACCTCAAAAACTGTGAGCCAATAAATTCCTGTTCTTTAAGCCAACCCATTATGTAGTATTTGTCATAGTAGCTCTAGCAAACTAAGACACTAGCCAAAGCAACCCACATATTCTACTCAATCCTGATCATAATTCTAGCAAGCTTTTTTTGCAGAAATAGAAAAGCCAATCAACAAATGTATATGGAATGGCAAGGGGCCCAAAATAGCCAAAACCATCTTGAAAAAGAACAAAGTTGTAGGGCTCACATTTCTAAATTCAAAACTTGCTACAAAGCTACAGTAATCAAATTAGTGTGGTACTAACATAAGGACCAGGCACAAAGACTAAATCAAGTAGAATTGAAAGTTCAGAACAAAACCCACATATCTATGGCCAATTGCTTTTCAATAAGGGTACCAAATCCACTCAATGGAGAAAACAGTGTCTTCAACAAATGGTGCTGAGAAAAGTGGATATCAACATGCAAAAGAATGAAATTAGACCCCTATCTCATGCCATATACAAAAATTAACTCCAAATGGATCAATCCTAAATGTAAGAGCTAAAACTATTAAACTCTTAGAAGAAAACTATAGGAAAACTTTCAGGACCTTGTATTAGGCAACAGATTCTTAGATTTTACAACAAAAGCACAATCAACAAAAGAAGAAAGATAAATGGGACCTCATTAAATTTAAAATTTTTGTGCATCAAAGGACACCATAAAGAAAGCGAAAAGACAACCTACAAAATGGATGAAAATATTTGGAAATCATATATGTATAAGGGTTTAGTATCCAGAATATATAAAGAACACAATTAACTCAAAAACAAAACCACAAACAATCCAATTAAAACATAGGCAAAGAATCTGAAAAGAATTTTGTATAAAGAAGATATACAAATGGCCAATAAGTACATGAAAAGATGTTCAACATCATTAGCCATCAGGGAAATAAATGCAACTCAAAACTACAATGAGATACCACTTCACACCCACTAGGATGGCTATTACCAAAGAAACAGAAAATTTAAATGTTGGTGAGGATATGGAGAAATTGGAAGACTTGTACATTGCTGATGGAAATGTAAAATGGTGCAGCTGCTGTGGAAAGGTTTGGTGGTTCCTCGAAAAGTTAAACATAGATGTCCTAGGAATCAAACTCTTAGGTATTTACCCAAAAGAAATGGAAGCAGGGATTCAAACAGATACCTGTACACCAATGTTCACAGTAGCATTATTCACAATTCAAAAAGTAGAAACAATCAAAGTGTCCATCGACAGATAAATGGATAAGTGCAATGGTAGTATATCCATACAATGGAATAGTGTTCAGCCATAAAATAGAATAACGTTCTTATATGTGCTACAATATGCATGATCTTGAAAATATTATGCTGAGTCAAATAAGACAGATACAAAAAGATAAATATTATATGATTCTACTTATATGAGATTTCAAGAATAATCAAATTCACCGAGTGAAAGATTAAAGGTTATTGCTGGGTTGGGGGAGGAGGAATGGGGAGTTATTGCTTAAAGCGTAAACAGTTTCTGTTTGAGGTGATGAAAAATTTTTTGTAATGGAAGTAATTAATACCACTGAATCATATATTTAAAAATGGTTAAAATGGCAAATTTTGTTATAAATGTTAACACGCTATGAAAAATAGTCATTTCATACCAATCCTCCAATTCACTGATGATAACTACACCTCTGTATAAGATAAAAGGAGACAACCAAAACAGATGCCCAGATCTAGAAAATTCTGGGGAATACTTAAGTATTGACTCCATTTCCTCCCTTCAACAATTGCCCAATTCTCTGTTCCCCTTCACAGCAAAACTTCTCAAAAGGAGTTCTCTACTTCGTTCTCTCTACTTTTTAACGTATCATTCACTTTTCAGTCTACTCCAATCTTGTTTCCATACTGACCACTCCACAGAAATGACTCTTTTGAATGCCATAAGAACTTCATTTTGCCAAATCCTACAGTTAATTCACAAACTTCATCTTAATCAACCTCTCAGCATCATTCAACACAGGTGTATCCTTAGAACATTTCCTCTCTTATTTTCAATAATATCTCTCTTCTGATTTTCCCCGTACCTTGTTGGGTTCTAGTCTGATTTCCAAAGGGCAAAATGGTCCAAGGCTTGAACTCTGGGTCCCCTTTTCTTGTCACTTGATAATCTTATCCAATATTATGGGTTTAAATATCATCTGTATTTACATTTCGTGACTGACCGCTCCTCTGAATTCCAGATTTACATGATCGTAAGTTCATTTAACAAATATTATTAGACACAAAAGTTATGCACTGAGCATTATTCTAGGCTACTGGAATACATAGATAAACAAGACAAATTCTTTGCACTCTAGACGGGGATAAATGTAATTAGCAAATATATATTAGATGATAAGTAGAAAGAAGAAAAATAAAGTGAGTTATTTTTATAGGGTGGTCAGGGTAGGCCTCTAATGAAGTCACACCTGGACAGAGACTGGTATGAAGTAAGGGAGCAAGCTTTGTCAAAACATGGGAGGAGAGAATTCCAAGTTGAAAAAAACAGGAAATGCAAATATCCTGAAGGCAGGATTAATCCTGATATCTTGAAGGGACAGCAAAAGGGCCAGGCCAGTTTATCTGAAGTGGAATAAAAGAGCATTAGAATATGAAGTCAGAAGGAAGTGAACAGGTCTTATAGATCATTATAGCCATTGTAAAATGTTAAGAAGTTATAGGGAGAGGGACAAACAGTTTTAATAACAGGGGCTTTTTCGGGACTTGGAAATCTTCCTGAGTGACATTGCAACAATAGATATAGGCCATTTTATATCATCACACAACATGCAGAACTGTGTAGGAGAGAGTGTGGACTACAGGGTGACCTATGGTCCATGCTTAATAGCAAAGCCCCAGGACACATTTATCAATTGCAATGAATGTGCCACACTAATGAAGGATGTTCATGTGGGAGGGTGTGGGAGGTGTGGGGAGTAGGGCATATGGGAATCCCTATATCTTTTGTGTAACATTTATGTAATCTAAGTATCTTTTAAAAAATAAAAAATTTTAAAAATTAAAAAAAAAGTTATCGGAAACTACTACAGCATTTGATCAAGGAAGTGCTATGGTAAGATTTTAGTTTTTGAAGATTACTCTTGCATATTGGGCACTTATTTTAAAGGTAAGGTTGTCAGGAGTTGTTACTGGACCGAACATGTGGTATAAGAAAAGAGAAAAGAATGAAAAATGGCTGCTGGATGTTTTGGCCCACCAGGCTCGGTGAATGACAGTGCTATCTGCTAGCATGCAGCAGCAATACTAATCACTGGGCTATCAGACATTTAAAAAGCAACATGGCTAAAGGAACACTCTTGATTTTCCTCAAAAACCTTCTTCCTTTTCTAGTCTTCCCAACTCAGTTACTATCACATAATCCTTATTTCCTGTGAGCACTTGTCCCTATCTGAATTATTTAATATTTATTTACAAATTATCCACTACAGTTTAGGCTCCATGAGAAGAGACCTTGACTGTATGCCACACTGCTGTATCTCTGAGCCCTATAACAGTGCCTTGTAGATAGTAAGAACTCAATAAATATTTTTGAATGCAGCAACAAATGAGTGAAATAATCTTAGTTTGCCAAAGGGCTGCCAATGCAAAGTACCAGAAATGTGTTGGTTTTTATAAAAGGGATTTATTTGGGGTAAAAGTTTAGTTTCAAGACCATGAAATGTCCAAATTAAGGCATCAGCAGAGATGCTTTCTCACCAGTCAGCTGCCACGTTGTGATGCAAGATGGCCACCAATCTCTGCTGAGGTCTCTGCCTTCACCCCAGAATCCCTCATCTCCTGGAGCTCAGCTGACGCAACCACGCATAAGCTTGTCTCTTTCCGGGCCTCCTCTATCAGTTTTAGCTGCTCCACTTTCTTCCCAAGTTCAGCAGCAAGCTATCAGGCATATGGCTCTTCTCTCTCTGGGTTTCAGCTCTTTGAGCCTCTCAGGGACTTCTCTTCTTGCAGCTCAGCTGTGGGTGAAACTGGAGTCCTTTCTCTCACATGGTAGGATATGGCTGCTCCCTTTTCCTGGTGTCTCTCTCTGTGTCTCCATTTTTATCAGACTCAACCAAAGGGTAGAGACTTAACCTTAGTCCCACCTCACTGATGTAGTCCAGTTGAAAGGGTCTCACACCCACAGGAATGGATTAGTTCACAAACATAATCTTTCTATTTTTGAGATTCATAAATAATTTCAAACTGCCACAGAATCTTCCTACTGTCTTCTTTGTAGGTTATTTTGTTTGGCTTTACCAGTTAATACTGCAGTGCCCTAAGTTCTAGATCTTCTTCTCTTTTCACTTGTTCTCACCCATCACTTCAATTACTATCTATTTGCCCATGATTTGAAAAATTTTATCTCCAGTCCAGACTTCTCTGAGATCCAATCCAGCTCCTTCTCAACATTTCAATTGGGATGTCTCAAAGGTATCTCAAATTCAACAAGATCTTACTAGTGATTTTTACCACCAAACCTGAACCTCCCCCCCTTCCAAAGTTCTATATCTTAATAAATAGTACCACCATCCATCCAGTTGGGCAAATCAGAAATCTTTTCATAATCCTTGAGACCTCCGTCTCCCTCACCCCTCCTAATCAATCTATCACCAAGTCTTGTTGATTTTATCTTTGTAACCATCTTTCAAATTCATCTACTTCTCTTCATTCCTGCAAAGACTTTTGCCACCCCTCTAGTCCATCTTTTAGTTTGATTATTGCAAGAGCTTCTTAACAGTGTCTCCATACCCACTCTGGTATGTCTACAATGTGTTGCCTATTTTGCAGCTACAATGATCTTTTCAAAAAGAAAACCTTTACATATCCTTCCTTTCATAAAAACCTTCAAAAGCTTCCCAAACCTCTGAGGAGGAAGAAAAGAATGTCACCCTCCAAGGTCTTGCTGGTCCAACCCATGTATATCTCTCAAGCCTAAGAAGCTCACACCACTCTTCTTGTTTTCTGTGCTTCCGTCATATTGGCCTTCTTTCAGTTCCTCAACCATAACATTACTTTCTTGCAACCGGGCTTTGCCTTTTATTAAAAGCTCCACAGAACTTATTTTATTGATGTCTATCTCCTTCACAAGATTTTAAACACCATGAGATCAGAGATTATGTCTTATTTTTGCTCAACATTATATCTCCAGTATCCATCAATATTTAAGAATTCCTCCAAACAGATTGCTATACCTGAGAGATTATCTGAAGGTTATATACCACACTGGCAAAATTGGAGTCTAAGAAATCTGGTCTTAAATGGTGACTGTGTCTGCCTATATAACCATAGGAAAGTTAGTTAACCTCTTAAAGACTGAAATAACTCATAAGATTTTGTGAGGATTAAATGAGATAATTCTCCACAATATGCTTATCATAGTTCCTGATATGTAGAAAGAGTTCAATATGTGTTCGCTTCTATTATTAGCTATTTTCATTCATTCAAATGACCAGATGCCATTTAGGTTGGCTAGGAAAAGTACTTTATTTTTTTTCCACTTTTTTTTATTTTTTAAAAGATACTTCGATTACATAAATGTTACAGAGAATATATAGGGAATTCCT
Source organism: Cabassous unicinctus (assembly GCA_029593785.1). Taxonomy (NCBI): domain Eukaryota; kingdom Metazoa; phylum Chordata; class Mammalia; order Cingulata; family Chlamyphoridae; genus Cabassous; species Cabassous unicinctus. Next base: position 17,256 of record JAQZBX010014937.1, read on the forward strand.
ATATGCCCTGCTCCCTAAACCTCCCACATTTTCCCACATTAGCAACATCTTTCATCAGTGTGGTACATTCGTTGCAACTGATAAACACATTTTGGAGCACTGCCACTAAGCCTGGATTATAGTTTACATTGTAGTTTACACTCTCTCCCATTTGACTCTGCAGGTTATGGCTGGATATATAACGGCCTGTATCTGTCGTTGTAATGTCATTCAGATGATTCCCAAGTCCTGAAAATGCCACCCTATTACACCTGTTTTTCCCTCTTTCTAACTCCAGAACATCCATGGGTCATTGCCTCCACAACGGTATTTCTTCCATGGCTAGAATCACAAGTAGTCTATAGCAGAATACTAATAAGTTTATTTTAGTCCATAGTTCATTTCCCAATCCTGAGGACTCTGGGATGGTGATGCCCACTCCGCCATTAATAGAGCAGGGCTTCAATCCCATACATCCGATAGATGGGACTCTCTTGCCTGCAGTTGTAGGCACTCTTGGTTCCTTGGTATGTTGTTTGTCCATCATCTCCTCCCTGTTAATTGTCCTGGGTGAGTCCATTGAACTGGAGAGTAGGTGTTGCAACTCCATTGAGATTCAGGGCTCAGCTGGCACATGGACAGCCCAAAGATCTAAGTCTCTTGGATGTACACCTATCAACTCTAGTACTAATTATAGTTTTGAATAGAAGGACAGAAGAGTCATGCATAGGGAAACCACTGCTGAGTCTAACTCAGTCACACTGGGAACATAAATACAAGATTAGGGCCCACTGGCAAGGGGCCAAATTCCTGAGCTGTCTGCCCTGACTATAGTGTCTGGATGTCTCCATATTCCTGAGGAGCTTCACTATTTGGGGTTGTATCTACTTTGGCTGTCAATGAGATCCTGTTGAGATATGCATAAGCGCTACCTCTGAGATGGCCTCCCGACTCACTTTGAATTCTCTTAGCCATACAAACTCATTTGTCTTTAGCTTTTCCCCCTTTTGGTCAAAGTGGTTTTTTTTGTTTGTTTGTTTGTTTTTTCCAGATGCATTGCTTGTTGGAAACGTACTTTATTTTCAGCCCTCTTCTTGATATATTTACACCTTCAATTGTATAAAGCAGCAAATATACTTTCATAAATAAGTTTTTAAAGTTTTGAAAACTATATTTTTCAACATTCAACACCAGGAACTTCCATTTTTAAAATTCATAGCATAATAAGAATACAGTAAGTATGTATTAGTTATCTACTGCTGCATAAAAATTATCCCAAAACTAAGCAGCTTAAAACAACAAATTTTTTTTTGATAACACAATTTCTGCAGATCAGCAATTTGAAAGTTGCTTATTTTAATGCCTCTGGCTCAAGTTCTCTCATGAGATTGTAGTCAAGCTGTCAACTGGGCCTGCAGTCAACTCAAATTTCAACTAGAGCTGAAGGATCTGCTTCTAAACTCACTCGCATGGTTGTTGGCAGGCCTCAGGTCTTCACAGCTGATGGAATGATGGCCTCAGTTCCTCATGAGCTGGTGGACTCAGTGCCTGAGACTCTTATCATGCACATGGGCTTCTCCATAGTGATGCTCACAACATGGCTGTTTGTTTCCCACAGCATGAGATCCACATGAGAAAGAGAACACCCAAGATGGAAGTCATAGTCTTCTTAAAACCTTATCTCAGAAGTAACATCCCATGACTTCTGCTGTATTCTATTTGTTAGAAGTGAGTCAATTAATTCAGCCCACATTCAAAGGGATGGAAATATACAAAGTTGTGAATACCAGAAGATGCAGATCATTGGAGGCAACCTGAAAAGCTGACTACCACAAAGTATATAAAGTATTAATGAAAGAATTGTTAACATACATACAGTAAAGAAGAATTTGTTTCTCAAAAGTAAAGAAACTTCTGCCACAGTAAATGCATATTCTACTTTAAAACAAGATTAAAAGGTAAAAAAGAATAAAACAAGAAATAAAAAGTAACCATTTTTATCAGATTATTAACAGAAAATTTTACACAGTATATTCATTCATAAGAAGAAAAGAAATTTATTCTAGCAATTCTGCTTCTAGGAATTTTTTCTACAGATATACCCAAAACTTGTGTGAAGTGACCTATGTATAAAGGTATTCAAAGTAGAAAAAATTTTGGTGTATTTCATTGTTTGTTTGGTTTTTTAAATTTGTTTTTAATAACAATTGGGAATTGTATAGTAAAATTGTGGCAAAATGAATGGTATACTATGTATCTCATTAAAACAAATGGAGCATTTCTGTAAATGCTGATATGGAAAAAGCTCTAAGAGATATTGTTTTATGTACGCAGCAAAGTGTAGAACATTATGTACAAGATACTACCACTCGGGAGGAAAGAATAAATGCACAAATATACTTGTGTATACATAAACTGTTTCCAGAACAGTGGTTATCTCTTGTTAGGATAACTGATGGCTGGAAGATAGGCATGGGGTATCTTACTTTTCTTTTTACATTATTTTATATAACAGCAATATAGTTGTGTAATTATAAGCAAGTTATTCAACTTCAACTTCTCCAAACTTGAATATCATTATCTCTATAATGAGGATAAGAGTAGCATCTACCTCAAAGATTGTTGTGTAAGGATCAAATACACAAGCAAATATAAAGTGTTTAGAAAAGTAAGTGAAAGATAATTATTATATAATTTTAATTAATGAAGGAAGGAGACAAGAAAGAAAGGAAGATAGAAATACAGGAAGGAAGGCAGGAAGGGAGGGAGGGTAGTTTGGTTTGGGAATGTTTCAGTTGCCTGAATAAGTAACTTAACCCAAAATACTAAAATGTATATAGCAAAATACACATATGACATATTTCTGAATTTTATGTTTTTTATAAATAAACTTTTGGTCTTTAACTCTACCCCAGAAATTTGAAAGACAAGAGCCTAAGAAAAATTCAAAGAAATGGTATAGCACATTCAAAATCTATTGAGGAGTACTCAAAAACTAAGAATAACTTAGAATAATCTTTTTTAAGATAGGTAAAATAAAACATATATAAATGAAATGTCTTGCTCAAAATCACACTGTACATCAAACAGAGTGCCGGAAATAGAACTATGATTTCCAGACTTGTGCTCCCAGTAAAGGCTACATACCTAATTTCTAAAAATTCCATGAAAATAGTAGAGTGCTACTTATACTACCTGAAATTTGCTTGGGATTGTGTATATCTATTAGACACTCAGTGCTCCAGAAGATAGTTCCAATTTAAAATAAGCTGAATAGTTTAGGGAAAATAATAAAGGAGAGGAAGAATTAGATGGAAACATTTTTATTGAGATGGTAGTAATTTAAAAATAAATGCAATATCGCTCAACTATTTATGTGGATTAGAGCTTATATTAGCTTCTGGTGATTAAACCAAGCACATGAAATACACTATTCTCTTGAGCTTATAATTCACATTAGTAAAAATCTTTAAGATGTTTATGTATCATGCAAATTAAGAAGTATGTTTTCACTGAAGGAGGTAGGGAGAACGTCCGCTAAAGCACCATAACTTAATGCTAGTGTCTATGTTGAGCAAATATAGAAAGTAATTGAAGTCTAAGGATGGCAATAAAACATACCAGATGTCCAGTAACCAAGGTGGCACCATAAGTCCCATCAGGATGCCATGCCCCCACAGAAACTTTACCATTAGCAAAAACTGGTAAAGCTATCTTCCTTAAATTCTGGAAAACAGTTAAAGGGTTGCAGTAACTGGGAAAGTGCCAAATCAAGAAAATACAGAATGAAAAATCAAAGGCAAACCTCGTGGTGCCCTTGCTAACCCTTCCACAATTCTTACCCTGAGGCAGTGTGGAGCCAGTCTGCAATCCCATTGTGGGTCCCAAGCCCTGTTCCAGAAGGAATAGAGAAAGCCCTATGTGCACGCTGGGGTGTCTGTATCAGTGCTAATCTATCCAGTGGAAACCTAAAGAATGAACTAGGAAATGTGCTTTGGGCTCACCCTCCCAGAATTTGTCCTTAATTAAGGAAGAGAAGCAGGTTGCAAACAGCTAAAGTGGGGTAAGAAACAGTTGAGTTGAGGTGGTCTGGGGCAAAGGGCTGCCTACATTAAGTTGTGCAGTAGAGCACACAGGAGAAGGTTAAAGTCTGTTTCAAGGGGAGTGGAGGGGCATTCAAGCTCCTGTGGACTGTGAACAAGGCGGCAGTGTCCTAGGCCTATCAGCGGGCACAAGCCCAGGAGGGGAAGCAGGCTCCACAGTTCCATGCAACTTCAGATATGACAGAGAAGACCTGCACTTCACATTCCCTTCAGGCTGACCTTCTTGATACAAGGGCCAAGCTATGAAGGAAACCACCAACCAAAGCAGAGCCAATTTTCAAAGACTCTGAAAGGTGCTTATTGCATTGGTTTGTTTGTCTTTGTTAGCTCCTGGAATTCAAAGAAATCTGTCATATCACTAGCTGGATACAAACTTAAGGAACAGGCAGCTTAAGGACTAAATCTCAAAATTAACACTTTAAAATATTAAAAGTACAGTATATAACAGAAGATTACAAGACAAACAAACAAACAGGAAATGATGGCCCATCCAAAGAAATAAGATAAACATCTGCAATCCATCAACTCAAAGGACCAGACTTACAAAATACAAAAAAAAAGACTACAAAAATGATCTTCAATATGCTCAAGGTGATAAAGGAAAACACAGAGTAATAATTAAAGGATTTAAGAAAACAATGAATGAACAATATGAGAAATCTCTTTGAGATTCTCAATAGGAATAAAACAGAAATACTAGCATTGGGGGCCATAAAAACAGAATTGAAAATTTTCCTACAGGGTTTCAACAGGAGATTGGAGCTGGCAGAAGAAAGAAGAGATGATCTCAAAGACAAGGAAATTGAAATGATTCACACTGAGGAGCAGAAAAAGAATTCTTGAAAAAGTACACAGAGTTTAAGAGACCCTTAGGACACCCTCAAGTATACCAATATATGCAACTAGAAGGAGGAGAGAGAGAAAGTGGCAGAAGGAATATTTAAAGAAATAATGGCTGAAAACTTCCCAAATTAAATAAAAGACATGAATAGGCACATTTAAGAAGGCCACCAAACCCCAAAAAGGATAAACTCAAAGAGAACCATGCACAGACACATAGTAATCAAACTGTCCAATGCAAGGACAAGGAGTGAATTCTGAAAGCTGCAAGAGAAAAACGATGAGTCATGTACAAGGGAATCCCAACAAGTGAGATTACTCATCAGGAGCCATGAAGGCGAGAAGACAGTGGGACAAAATATTTAACATGCTGAAAGAAAATAATTGCCAAACAAGAATTTATATCTGGCAAGACTTTCTCTCAAAAATGAGAGAGATTAAGACATTCACAGATTAACAAATGCTGAGGAAGTATGGCACCACTAGACCTTCCCTACAAGCAATGATAAAGGGAGTTTTTCAGACTGAAAGGAAAGGACCCTAGACAGTAGAATAAAGTGACATAAAGACATAAATTTCCAGTAAAGGTAATCATATGGGTAATTATAAAAGCCAGTGTCCATCAACTAATGAATGGAAAAATAAAATGTGGTATATACGTAAAATGGAATATTGCTCATTTGTAAAACTGAATGAAGTTCTAATATAGGTGACAACTTGGATGAACCTTGAAGACATCATATTGAAAGATATAAGCCAGCCACCAAAGGGCAAATATTGTATTATCTCACTGTTATGAAATAATTAGAATAAGCAAATTCATAGAGTATGAAACTAGAATATAGGTTATTAGGGGCTGGGTTGGGGGTTAAGGAATGGGAAGTTAATGCTTCAATTTTACAGAGTTTCTATTTGGGGTGATGGAAAATTTTGGTAACGGATGGTGGTCATGTTAGCACCACATTGTGAATGTAACTAACAGTACTGAATTATATATTTGAATGAGGTTAAAAGAGGAATTTTTAGATCTAGCAAATATGTTACTAGAATAAAAATTTTAAATAAACAACATAGGACTATACAAAACAACCAGGGAACCCTGGTGTAAACCATGGGCTATAGTTAATAGTACAATTATAATTATATTCTTCATCAATTGTAACAAATGTACCAAACTAATACAAGGTGTTAATAATGGGGGGAGGGGTACAGATATGGGAACTTTGTATTTTCTGCATGATTTTTTTGTAAACCTACAACTTCTGTAATTTAAAAAAAATAGTGGGAAAACACTTTTGATACAATTACCAGTAAATAATATGACCAGACACTGACATGACTGTGTACTTGAGCTATAATGCAAAAAAGGAATAACCCACCACCTGAATAGATCATTTAGGACATATCCTTTTTTATTATTAGAGAAGTTGTGAATTTATAAAACAATTATGCATAGCATATAGGAGGATTCCTATATATCACCCCACCACCACCTTGCATTGTTGTGGAACATTTGTTACAAACGATGAAAGAATATCATCAAAAAATTACTACTAACTATAATTCATAGCTTACATTTGGTGTATTTTACCATAAACCACCCTCTTATTAACACTATGTATTAGTATTGTATATGTTCATGAGAGAACATTCTCATATTTGTACTGTTAACCACAGTCCATCATCCACCACAGGGGTCACTGTGTTATACAGTCCTATGCTTTGTACAATCCATATCCAAAGTGCACATTCAGTGGCTCTCAGTTTCATCAAAGAATTGTGCTGTCATCACCTCAGTCAATTTTAGAACATTTTCATTACTCCAAAAGGAAGAATCCCAGGCCCCCTTATACCACCTATTGTTGATGCCTAGCGTTGTTATAGTACCTTCTTTGCCATTGATGCAAAAATATTGCAATATTACTGTTAACTATAGTCCATAAGTTTCATTAGTTGTATTTTTCCCATGTATCACCATATTCTTAACACCTTGTAATAGTGCTATACATTTGTTCTAATTCTTATAAAAATATTCTTTCATTTTTAGTATTAATAACAATCCTCATCCACCACCAAGTTCAATCTTTTTATCCTCAGTAAAAATGTCATCTCTGCCACCTACACAGTTGGTACATAAACAATGAAGCTCTCTTTTAAATTTTCAATTAACCATGCAAAATAGCTTATCTTCAGACACTATTAGGAATATTAATCTTGACCTATTTCAAAAGCCTAGGTTAGTATATCCATATACAAAAGGGTTAGGGCAAAACAGTGCTTCTCAAAATTGATGTACATCAAACTACCTAAGGTTCATGTTAAAATCCAAATTCTTGGGAAGAGGATGTAGCTCAAGAGGTTGAGCATCTGCTTCCCACATACGAGGTCCCAGGTTCGATCCCTGGTACCTTCTAAAAACAAAACAACAAATGGAAAAACCAACTCAGGGTTGCCTATGTAGCTCCGTGGTTAAGCGCTGGCCACACACGAGGTCGCGGGTTCAATCCCCAGGGCCGGTACCTAAAAAAAAAAATCCGGTTTCTGACTTAGTGAGTGTGAGGTGGTCCCTGGAATTATGCATTTCTAACAAGTTCCCAGGTGATGCTGATGCTGCTGGTCCACAAACTATACTTGAAGTAAGAAGAAGCTACAGGATACGCTAATCAACCATTCCTTTAAATTACCTAAACCTTCTCCTGCACCAAGTTACATCACCAGAAATCACCTAAATCAATTTTTAGGCACTCTGCAGAAATATCTTCACAGATCTATGATTTAATATTATGTCCTAAACTCTCTCACCAAGGTTTGATGTAAACATACGATGAAAACACTCCATAATTTACAAAATTGCTATGAAACAATGCTACTCAAGACCCCTTGCAAAAATAACAAGAAATTTCTGAGTTTAATCTTTGGGAAAATGTTCTCTCTTGACAAAATGACATGTATCTTTTTATTATACAAAATTTTTTTATTGGATTTCTCTAGTTACCCTATTACCAGTTAGTACAGATAGGTTTTTTTTGCACAACTATAGTCTTCCTAGACTTTCCTAGATTTTCCTTTCCTGCCTTTATGCTCACTTCATTCATTATGTGACTCTTTTATTATTTTAATAATCCTATTATTTATCTTTTCCTGACATGCACATAAAATTTTTATGTGGGCTTAGACAGGGTATAAATAATAAACTATTGAACAATTTTACTAGAGAATTGGCAATATCAAATTCATTTACTCTGTAACCACCATTAGAACATTTAAATACATTTAAAATAATATTCTATTTTAAACATGTTTTCATCATATATAAATGAAAATACTGTTTGGTCAGCCCTTATCAACACCATAGATCTAGAAAGGAGTCAAAACAGCTTAAGCTCTAAAACTGTGCTGTCCCATACAGTAGGCACTAGACACATGTTACAATTTAAATTAATTAAAATTAAATAATACTTGAAATTTCATTTTTCAGTTACACTAGCCATATTTCAAGGGCGAGTGGTTACAATACTGGACTGTGTAGAAATACAAGAATACTTCCATCATTGCAGAAGTTCATTTAGTGCTGCTCAGGGAAACCTACCTTTATTTATTTAGTTAGTTAGTGAATTCGTGAACGCTTCACGAATTTCCATGTCATCCTTGTGCAGGGGCCATGCTAATCTTCTCTGTGTCATTCCAATTTCAGTATATGTGCTGTCAAAGCAAGGACCCTACCTTTTTCTAAAGCCATCACCTTTCGTCATCAATCATCTCAGGAAATGGATGCACAAATTGGTACAATAAGCAATTAAATCTAGGGGTAATAAAAAGCATGAATTTCAAAACTATATAAACCTTTGCTACTCCATAACTTAGATCCACAAATTGAAAAACAAGCTTAAAGTGGGGCCAAGAGAAAGATGCCATTATATTCATTTTAAGTTTGAAACCTACTAGGACCAATACAAATACACACACACACATTACACAGCCCCGCTTCCTGAATGTAACACTCCCACTTTCCCTGGAATATAGCATGGTAAATTAATGAAAAATTATCACAGAGTATCTGTGATGCTGAGAAAGGCTTCCTTCACCAATAATCAACCTGCTACAGTAATAAGGAAAAAAATCACACACACACACATATGCACATGCTACCACCACCATCACCACCACCATTCAATATTAGTCATGTTAGTGGTAAAACTGGTATTCTCTCACATTTCTTTAGAAATACAATGCAATAGAAGCACCCCGAATTCCAGCCAAATTATAATACTTGATATTGTTCCCAACACATAAGCCATTTCTTCTGCAGGTAGTGTTTTTCTGTAACATTTTTACCTATTGAAATGCTGCTTATATATTAGTTTATCCCATTGTTTTATTCTGCCTCCTCTATGATTCTTTTCCCAGTCACCCCAAATGGACTCCAATGATACCTTTCTCTCAGGCCTTAAAACACTTAGCTTATACTTAGCACCACACAATTAATATCCAATGCTTTGAGTTACAGGTACTTGAGTCAATATTTGAATTCTCAATAAGAATGGATCTGCCTAAGGCAAAATCTACTTATATCCTTTATATTTATCACAGTGCCTTACATATAATTGGTATTCAAATTTTTGGAAAATAAATGCTAAATGAATTAAGTCTATGTGCCTGACAGTAAAGGATCTCAATCTCATTTTACAACTTTATGAGACATATTAAAGGAATCATGGGACAACCAAAAGCATAACCAAATAGGTTCATTTTTAAGACATTATATCCTATTAAGACATTAACTCTGACAACAGGAAGACATCTAATTAATTCTCCTATGCAACCACCTGCAAAGCAAACTAGTTAAACCGATCCACAGACTCATCACCTACTTTAAAAACAAATATCTCGCACTTCCAAATAAACCATCTTTCCAATCTTGGGTAAAATACTAACGCACATCAAAAAAGAAAACAGAAGTGCAAATGGTAAGACTTCTTGCACTACCTTCCATTTGTAGCTATCCCTGGACTTAAAAGAATAATTAAAATTTTTCTTGGCTTCTCAGCTTATAACAAATCATTTCCACCACACTAGGTGATCAGTGCACAGGATGATTTTAGAGAAATTCTTTCCTTCCCCAACATGTTCTCAGATCTTAAATCACAAACTTGCATGTGAATATGGCCATATTGTGAGCCTTGGCTCCTATCCAGACTAACTATCCCAAGTGAGAATACAAATACCATTTTCACCAGCTGTGAATACTTAATTGATTCATTATCCATCTAGTCCTCTCAGTTGCATTCTGAGTCACTCCTTAAAGCTTCATATCAGTTGAGCCCTGCTCACCCTACATGAGATTCATAAGAAGCAGAGACAGTAAAGATTAAGTCTACAAATAACTCCAAGTGTTTCATGTAGCTAATAATTTTATCCCTTTGCCCACTATATCTTTAATCAGAGCTTTAAAAATGGCTAACAGATTTTACCTAAAATTATACTGCAATTTTTCTTTGTACATCTAAATAGAAGTTTACTCTTACCATAGTATTACCTGTAGTATCACAAAAATCATGTAGCATGAGAAACAACCTTAAACTCCAGGATCTTCTAAAAAAAATTCATAATTTATTTCATGCATGTATTCTCCATTTAATGGCCTACAATACACTAGTCTGACTATTTAGCACAGAAGCCACAAAGGCAGTTCTTTGGGCAAGGAAAGATTAATATACAAATAATATCATCATTCTAGTGCAAGTGATAGAAAGCAAAATCAAACCATAAAGATGGGCAGGAAATTGGCATAGCTCTGAAAGAGGAGCTGCAAGGAGGGCCTGAGTAAAGGGACTGGATTTGGTCTCTCAGTCTCTCCTCCCTTCTCCACCCTCATCTTGTATCCCTGATAGGTTCACTTTAGCTTTATTATATAAACAGACTTTCTCCATATGGAATTGGATGATGGCTATCAATAGCTTGAATCTAAATTTCACTTTTGTGAGACCAATGAAAAGGCAGTTTTCCTCCCCTATGCCTAGGTATCAATCCCTGGCTGGAAAAGACTCTAATGGAATTGTGTTATATGCCACACTCAGACCTGAATCTACATTGTATCTAGGCAGATTGGTCAGGATGAGTAATGGATCCACCCCTTTGGTGGTTGGGGTGGGGGAAAGGGGGTATATGCAAAGGAGAGGGCAAGATATATTTCCAAAAGAAGAGGGATTGGGTAAAACAGGATGTCTTTGGTAGGCAGAAACAATAGCTACCACAAATCACCAAAAACCTTCAATCATCAATTTAGCACCACATCCGTGCCAGTTGCCATACTAGACCTTTATATATACTATCTCACTGAAGGCCCACAATAATATTATCAGAGCAATACTATCATATCCATTCTATACAAGAGAGAACTTTTTAAATTTTTTGTATTTTATTTGTTATTTTTATTTTTAAATATTTGTTCTTTTTAAAACTATCATTATTATTTCATTTTCTTATTAATTGTATTTGGTTATTCTCTTAGCTTCACTTTTGAAGAAATTTTGGATCACAGAAGCGTTACAACTGTGGCAGGGGAGGATCATTGGTGCAGGGTGTCAGTGATGGGCGATGCATGGGAGGAGGTTCACCTGGGGCATACCTCTAAGGCATATAAATGTGTTCAAGTGTTCATGGGGCATTGTCACGAGGGGTGGAGATTAACACAATAACTGAAAGAATATTGAATACCCATCCTGGGGAGCTCTGCCACATTCTCTAATGGAATAGCAAGAATCCCCGGAGTACAGGGACAGTGACTAGTAAAGGAGGATGGACCACTGACAGGCCCTTGATATTGATGACTGTACTTATGAACCTTTACTTTTGAAATTGAAACTTAGCCTAGTATTATAGGGTGCCTAAGAGTTACCTCCTGAGAGCCTCCTTGTTCCTCAAATGTGGCCTCTCTCTAAACTGAACTCAGCATATAAATGCATTACCTAATCCCCAGCATGGGACATGACTCCCAGGGATGAGCCTAACTGGCACCGAGGGATTACTACCAAGTACTAACTAGCAACACAACTGGAAAAAGACCTTGACCAAAAAGGGGAAAAGGTAAAGACAAATAAGTTTATATGGCTAAGAGACTCAAAGTGAGTTGGGAGGTCATTCCAGAGGTTACGCTTATGCACGTCTCAGCAGGATCTCATGGACTGCCAAAGTAAACATTGCCTCAAATAGCAGAGACATCCAGACACTATAGTCAGAGAAGACAGCTCAGGAGTTTGGTGCCCTGCCAGTGGGCCCAACTTTGGAATTTATGCTCCCCAGTGTGATGGAGTTGGACTCAGTTGTGGTTTCCCTACACATGGCTCTTCTGAACCTTCTATTTGAACCTATAGTTAGTGCTAGAGTTGATAGGTATATGTCCAAGACACTTAAATCTTTGAGCTGTTCATGTGTCAGCTGGGCCCTGAATCTCAAGAGAGTTGCAACACCTACTCTCCAGTTCACTGGACTCACGCAGGACAACTAACAAGGAGATGATGATGGACAAACAACCATCCCAAGGAACAGAGAGAGTCTGCAACTGCAATCAAGATAGTCCATTCCATCTGCCTCATGGGATCTAAGCCCCCTCTCAATGAGAGGTGGAGTGGGCATCACCATCCCTGAATCCTCAGGATTGGGGAATGAACAATGGATTACTCTAGAGTAGACTTACTGGTATTCTAGTATAGACTTATTGTGATTCTAGCAATGGAAGAACTTTTATCATTGATGTAGAAGCAGTGGCTACTGGAGATTCTGAGGGGAGGGAGAGGGAAAAATAGGTGTAATATGGGGACATTTTTGGGACTTGGGAATTGTCCTGAATGACATTACAATGACAGATACAAGTCATTATATATCTTGTCATAACTTTACAAAATTGTGTGGAAGAGAGTGTAAACTACAATGTAAACTATAATCCATACTTAGTGTCAATGATCCAAAATGTGTTCATCAATTGTTAACAAATGTACCACATTAATGAAGGATGTTGTTAATGTGGGGAAATGTGGGAGGGGCTGGGAGTGGGGCATTTGGGAATCCCCTATATTTTTTATATAACATTTATGTAATCTAAGTATCTTTTTGAAAAAAATTTAAAAATATATTTTAAAAAATAGTATGTTCCTCAATTTGGGTTGATCTGATGTTTTCTCATAGTTGGATTGAGGTTACTCATTCCTGGTTGGAATACTAATACTTCCCAGAGTATCACATCTGGAGACATACATGTCCATCAGCTCATTGCTATTGATATTAATTTTGATCATGTGATCAAGGTGCTGTCTGATTTTTCCTCTGCAACTAATAAGAAATATGTGAGGAGACACTTTAAAAGTATATAATTATCCTGTTCCTCATTTAAAGTTTCCCCAGAGGTTTATAACTAATATCATTGATTTTAATCACTTGAGGTCATACATATCCCATATGAGTTAAGTTTTCTAACAATCATTTTTGGCATAAAATCTCAAAAATCTAAATCTTGTGGGTATAAAATGTAACTGCTATCTTTGGGATAAAGCATAAAAATAAATTTTTGACATGGAAGTTTTTAAATAAGGTCACAAAATCTTAGAAGAAAATAATTGGCACTTTTATAACCAAAATATTTTCTGTTCATTATTGAATTTACCTATATATTGTCAATTATTTTTGTTTTTGTTTTTATGTATAAGCCAATATATGAAGGCCAAAGTACTCTCTAATACACTTGTACAGCAAGTCAACTGTTGTTACTATTGTGAAAGTCAATTTGGCAGCTGCTTTTAAAATGTTAAAGTCATATATCAATGGATAATCTTATACAAAGGGCAAATATACAATTACAAGGAAACTGGAAACAACCTAAATATACATCAATAGAAGCCAGGTTGAAAAATTATATTTTATTCAAACAAAGAACTACTATGCAGCTGTTATAAAGGATAAGACGGACTTATGAAAGACATACACTATGTATTAACAAAAGTGTTTCTGAAGAGTATTGTAAAAACTATATGTACACAAAGAGAGAAAGAAGAGGATGACAAACTATATATGCAAATTTATATACACAAGCATGCCATTTTATATATATATGTATAAACCTAGAAAATTTCTCGTTGGAAACAGAAGAAACTGTTAACAATGTTTACTTTTGGCAAGTAAGACTTGCCAAAGTCTTGGCAAAGTAATGTTTACTTTTGGCAAGTAAGACAAATAAGGGGTCAGGAACTTTTACTTTCCATTTACATCTTACTCTAATATTTGAGTTGCCAACCACAAACATAAATAGTTCGTAAATTTTTTTAAATGATGATTTTAAATACCAGAGATGATCTAGCTATAACAACTGAAAAATGGAATAAGGAATTATCACTTGCTAGCAATAACATAAAATTACATTTTTTTCATGTTCTCATTCTATACTCTCATCTGGAAAGGGAAAATAGCAATTGTGCACATATCCATAGTAGGCACTTAGCTGGATGTGTAGCACACAATTTCCAGATGATTGACTATAATAAAGTTACTTGTAGCCTGAGGCCCTGAAATAGAAATAGAAAAATCATCTACCAACGCGACAGAAATAAAACTCATGATCAAGAACTTATATAAGTCAGTCTATCCCATCACAAAATTCATGATATTCAAGTAAATTATTAAACTGAGGGAAGCAAGGAGTCAATAAGTACTATTCCAGTTACTAAAGGATTTAAAGTACTTTGAAGAAGTACTTTGAAGAAGTACATTAATCCAAAATAGAAATTTGCTAGCAATGTCTGCATCATTTGCATATTGTACATAAAGTTTCTTATCTTGCCATATTATTCTCAAAACATGTACCAAAAAGATTTAATATACATATATAAATGGGTATATCTATAAGTGTATGTGTTTATATACATATATATGTATGTATACACATATACATGCAAATTTAATTCTACAAAAAATGATATCCTAGTTTCAAAAATACTTTGGCCAATCCTATAACAGGTGACCATAATAACTCTCCTTTGATTTATTTAAATCCTTTATTAAACATAATATATATTCATTGTAGAAAAAATTGAGATTTTAAAAAAAGAGACAAAACCTCAAAATTACTGCAGCCAACATCCACCACACAAAAATATTCACCATTTACATTTTGGTATATATGCAAATATTAAAATATATATATGTGTATACATACATTTTTAAGCAAAAATGAGACTATACTGGAAAAATAAATTTATAACCTGATTTTTTTTACTTCATATCCCATTAACACCTTTCCACATGTATACACACAACACACACGTCTACTTCATCATTTTAACAGAAATATTCTGACAATCGAATTTCCCAAAAGACAAAGATAATTTTTCACGCTCAGTTCAAAATGTAGCAAATAAAGAATTTTTTAAAAGTTGTTTTTCATCTCAAAATAGAACATTTTTTAGTAATCAATCTTATCACCTTGAGATTTGCTATTATTCCAAAGTTAGGATTAAAAATCACCAAAATTATTGTTTACATTTAGTAACCTTTTACTGGTATAACTTTCCAAAGATGAATATTCCCATTTACAAATATTAAGTACTTTTAGGGAATTTCTGATACGAGAAAATCATTTATAGCAGAGTTGTTGTACTAAATGTTATATAATAATTCTCCAAAACTATTAAATCCATGTATAGTGCCATAGTTCTATATTAACCAAAATATCTAACTAAACGAAACCTCATGTATATGCCAGAAGACTAGAGAGGTAGTGAATTTTCATGAAGGTATGAAATTGAAAATTGTTAAGATGAGAAATATGTTAAAAATCATAATAATAACAGCTAATATTCATTGAGCACTCACCTCCCAAGGTGACAAACACAGTGCTAACTAAGGGCTTTAAATGTTTTAACTGACATAATCCTCACAGCAACTTCATAAGGTAGGTACTATTTCTATTCCCAAATTGCACATGAAAAAACAAAGTTTAAATGACTTGCCCAATTTCATCAGCTAGTAAGTAGAGCCAGGATTTCAACACAGGCAGTCTGGCTCCATGCTGAAGTACATCAATATTAGAAGGCTGGCGTTCAGACCATAAACAATATGAAGATTTTGTTTTAACTGCTACCAGTTACATGGTTTAAAGAAATTTGGAAGGACTAGTTCCTTTAAACACATGTATCCCTTTACCATGCACCTCCCTATCCCACCCCTTACTCCAGCAACTAAGGTAGGCCTACATACTACATAAGAAGTATTCAAGATAATGCATGGGGAGCGAATGTGGCTCAAGCATTTGAGGTCCCAAGTTTGGTCCCTGGTGCCTCCTAAAAAACAACAAATAAAACAAACAACAAATAACCAAATGAAAAACCAACTCGGGAGCCGATATAGCTCAGTGGCTGAATGTCAGCTTCCCACATATGAGGGCCCAGGTTCAATCCCTGGCCTGGTACCTAAAATACAAAAGATAATGCATATAAAGCGATTAGCATAGGGGCATAGGGCCTGGTACTTGCTTTTTCTGTTAGTCTGCAGCATTCTGGTGTTGGCTGGCTGGAAATCTAAAACTCAAACTCTGCCTCCATCACATGGCAACAGCCATCTCTCCCAGTCTGTGTCCTCCTCCCATGTTCTAAATTTCCTCTGCCTATGAGGACATGTTGGATTCAGGCACACCATGATTAAGTTTGGCCTCATCATAACTAATAAGACCAGGAGTTAGGACTTGAACATATCTATATGGCGGCATGATTCACTCCATAAAGGTGGGAAATGTATAGCTCTAAGTGCATATATTAGTAATAAAGAAAGAGTGTAAATCAATGTTATAAACATCTATCTCAAAACAGAAAAAAAACAGGGAAAGATACTCTTCAGGGCTCTGTTTCATCACAGAAGTTTTGAACAACCAGTAAGAACTGGCAGAAACATCTTTCTCAAAGCTCCAGAAAACAGTTAAAGGATTGCAGCAACAGGGTGAGTGTGGAATCAAGAAAAAAGCTACTGATAAGCAGAAAGATCTCGTGGTGCCCTGCCTGGCTCGTACTCCACCCCTCATCAGGGGAGCTGACCCACACTGCCAGTGTGGAACCATAATCCCAGGTCTGGAGAGAGCAAAGCATCCCTCATGCACACACTGGGAGCAGGAATGCATGGACCAGTCTGTGGTGGTGGCCTGAGGGACCTGCCAGAATTTGCTCTGTGTGTACAAGTTGGCTCACCAAGACCGCCTACAGAATGCTGTAGGAGAACAGTCAAGTCATGCTGCCTGGGGAAGGGATTGCTGGCTATAGTATAAAGCCTGGAACCGTGAGGAAACTTTCCTAGGCATGAGGAGACATTTGAAACTGTCAATGGGGGAAATCCCAGGGCCATCTGTGCATGTCCAAGACAAGATACATGCACAGGGA
Organism: Cabassous unicinctus; assembly: GCA_029593785.1. Taxonomy (NCBI): domain Eukaryota; kingdom Metazoa; phylum Chordata; class Mammalia; order Cingulata; family Chlamyphoridae; genus Cabassous; species Cabassous unicinctus. The sequence goes on from JAQZBX010014937.1 coordinate 34,591, forward strand.
GGATTAGGGAGCCTCCTATGCTTTGGCCTGGAGCTTTCCCTAAACTCATTATATGGATAAACCCTGAAGGAGAGCACTCCCATAGGTCAATCTGTAAGGACTGGGCAAGGTCTTTTCTTTCTCCACACCCCCCCCATCCATCCTCCTCCTCCTCCTCCTCCTCTTCCTTCTTCTTCTTCATCTTCTTCTTTGTTTGCTCCCTGCATTCAAGGAAAGTTCAGTCATAACACTAGCTAGATATATGTTAAAAGAAGAGATGCCCCAGAGTCTAAATTCCAAGGATAGCACATTAAAATATCAAAACACCCAGGTTTCAACAAAAGGTTACAAAACACATAAAGAAAAAGGAAGGGCTAGTCTAGGCAAAGGAGAAGATTAATGCATTAGAAACCATCAATAAGGACCAGACCTGGGACAAACCTGAAGAGACTTGAAAAATGCTCCTATTTTTCAAGTCCTTTATGCTAAAAGAGCCAAATAAAATTACAATGAACTAAAGGAAATGAGGAAAATGATAGATGAACACAAAGAAAATATCAATAGAGAGATGGAAATAGAAAAAGAACCAAACAGAACTGAAGACCATAGTAACAGAAATTTAAAATTCCCTAGAGGTGTTCAACAACAGATTGGAACTGGCAAAAGAAAGAATTAGTGAACCTGAAGATAAAACATTTAGTCTGAGGAACAAAAAAGAAGAAAGAATGAAGAAAAGTGAACAGAGCCTAAGGAACATGTGGGACACCATCAAGCTTACCAATATATGCCATGTGGGAATCCCACAAGGAGAAGAAAGAAAGGGGCAGAGAGAATATTCAAAGAAATAATGGCTGAAGCTTTCCGAAATTTAATGAAAGCCATGAATATACACATCCAAGATGCCCAAAAAACCCCAAACATATAAACCCAAATAAATAAGCAAACACTACAAACCCAAAGAGATCCAAGCCACAACATACCATAAACTATTGAATGCCAAAGATAAAAAGAGAATTCTGAAAGCTGCATGAGAAGCAATGTTTCACTTACAAGGGAGTCTCAATAAGATTAAGTGCTGATTTCCTATTGGAAATCGTGGAGTCAAGAAGGCAGAGAGATGACATATTTAAAGTGCTGAAAGCAAAAAACAAGAGCTGTATATCTGGCAAAAATGTCTTTCAAAAATGAGGGAAAGATTAAGACATTCCCAGATAAACAAAAGCTGAAGGAGTTCATCACCAGCTCTACAAGAGATGCTAAGAGAGCATTGCAGGGTGAAGGGAAAGAATAACAGAAAAGAGATTGAAGCTGCATGAAGAAATAAAGATCTCCAGTGAGGATAATGACATGGGTAAATATGAATGTCAGTACTATTGAATTTTTGTAACTCCACTTTTTATTTCCTACAGGTTCTAAAAGGCAAATGTATAAAAAGTAATGATAAATCAGTGGTTTTTGACTCAATGTATAAATGTAATTTTTGACAAGAACTACAAAAAGTTGGGGGATAAAGAGATATAGGAACATAGCTTGTGTATACTATTGAAGTTAAGTTGGTATCAGAGCAAACAAAATTGTTATAAATTTAAGGTGTTAAATATAAGCCCCACAGTAATGAGAACGATAATACTGGAGAATATGCAAACTCATAGGAACAGAAATTAGAGTACCAGTTGCCAGGGGTAGGAGGAGGGAGAATGGGGAGTTAGTACATAATGGATATAGGGTTTCTGTTAGAGGAGATGGGAAAATTTTTAAAATGGATGGTGGTAAGGGTACCCACAACTCTGTAAATATGAGTAATGAGTAATCCCACTGAATGGTATGTTTGGGAGTAATTGAGATTGCAAAGTTTATGTTGCATATATGTTCCCACAATTAAAAGAAAAAGAGCAACTAAAGAGATGACAGTTAAATGCAATTTATCATCCTAGCAAGGGAGGAGAAAAGGCCCAAAGGAATATTATTCGGACATATGAAAAATTGGAATATAAACTTAAGCGTTATATCAATGTTAAATTTCTTGAACTTGATAACTGCACTTTAGAGGTTACATAAGTGAATATCCTCTTATTCTTAGGACGTGTACATGGCAGTATTAAATGTTTGAGGAACGTGATGTATACAACCCACACTCAAGTGTTCAGAAAATGGATTGAAAGATAGATGGACAGACATAGATAGATAGGACAGACAAAATGATACAGCAAATGTGGCAAAATGTTGAAATCAGTAGATCTGGATATCTCGGGGTATAGCAGTATGTTTGAATTCCGCTATATGTATGTATGGAGTTTGCATTATTTTTGTAACTGTCGTTAACTTTGATAGTATTTCAAAATAAACAATTTTTTAAAAAGGAACCAAGGGGGAGAAAAACAGAAAACCAAATCTAAGAACTATATAATGGGGAAAATAATGAAGATAAGAGCAGAAATCAATAAAGTGCAAAACAAACATAATAGAGAAAATCAACAAAGCAAAAAGTTAGTTCTCTGAAAAGATTAATAACACTGATAACCCAAGAGTAATTATTTTTAATAAAGAAAATCCAAATTACCCATATGGAATTTAAAAAGGATATATCACTTTGGATCTGATAATCATCGACAAGATAATGAGAGGATATTATGAGTCACTTTAGGCTAAAAAATTTGACCATGTGATAACACATTATAGTGAGTAGCAGCTGGTTTATAAATGGGAATGTGGTTGGAAAGGGTAGTCTAGGGATGTAAATGTTAATTGAAAGAAAGCTAGAGAGTAATCTAGGGACTGAATAACATAGTGAACTCAGAGGTGGATGAGAATTGTGGTTGATGGTTCAGATGCAAGAGTGTCCTTCTGTGAGCTAGAGCAGATGTACATCACTATTGCAGGGTGGTGGGAATGTGGAGAAGCATGGGAAAAATACAACTGGTGTGACCTATGGACTGTGGTTAACAGCAATACTGTAATATTCTTCAATCAATGCCAAAGAAGTACTGTGTTGATGAGGGGGTGGGGTATGGAAAAAGTGTGCCAAATGGCCATGGTTGGTGGTAATAGTCTGCTGATATTATCTCATAATCTGTAACAAATGTTCCACCACAGCGTGATGTGTTGGTGAAGGTGTGTTGTATGGGAATTCTGCACATGTGCATGATTGTTTTGCAAGTTCACAACTTATGTAATAAAATAATAATAATAAGAGGGTGGCTTGGGGGAAAATATAACAAATGTAAGATATGGACTATAGCTTCTTAACTATTATTCCTATTTGTAACAAATGTCTCACAACAATGCAAGGTCTTGGTAGTGGGTTGATGAATGGGAGCCCTGTATAATGTTATGCATGTTTGTTTTGTAAGTTCACAACTTTTACTATACACTTATTGTTTATGTATGTTCATGTATGAATGATATACTTCAATAAATTTTTTTTTTAATTTGACCATGTGAATGGAATGAACACATTCCTCCTAAAATAAGTTACCAAAGCTGATTAAAAAAAAAAAAAAAGCAA
>JAQZBX010014938.1:0-38074 GCA_029593785.1 Cabassous unicinctus
CGCTGCACGGGCTGGCCTGCCCTCACAAGGAGGCCCCGGGAAGCGAACCCGGGGCCTCCCATATGGTAAACGGGAGCTCTATCCACCGAGCCACACCCGCTTCCCTTAAAAATAAATTTAAAAGGTTGAAATAATACAGAGTATGTTCTTTGACCACAATGACATTAAATTATAAATTAATATCAGAAAGTTATCTAGAAAATCTTCCAAATATATAGAAATTAAACAATACTCATTTAATAAACCCATGTGTTAATAAAGCAATTATAAAGAAAATTAGAAAAATTTTGAACTAAATGTAAAGTGCAACATATCGATATTTGTGGGATGCAATTAAAGCAGTGCTTAGAGAGAAATAAATAGCATTCAATACTAATATTAGAAAATAAAAATGGTCTAAAATATGTGTATTAATCCTCCAACTCAAAACCTTAGAAAAAATTATATTAAACCTAAAGAAAGTGAAAGATAATAATAAAGATAAGTGAAAACAAATGAAATTAAATAGAAAGCAAACAAAAGAGAGAATCAATGAAATCAAAATATAAATGTTTGTAAACACCATAAAATTGATAAACCCCTACCTAGACAGATTAAGAAATACAGAAAAGAGACTCAATTTACTATATCAGAAATGAATGAGGGGCATCATTAGAGATCTTACAGACTTTAAAAGGAAAATAAAGACTTTTACTAATTACTTTTTGCCAATAAATTTGAAATCATAGATCAAATGGACACATTCTCTAAAAGACATTAATTACCAATATTGACTTAAGAAGAAATAGAAAGTCCAAATATGTTTACATCTCTTTAAAGAACTGAATTGGTCATTTAAAATCTGCCTACAAAGGAAATTCCAGGCTTCGTGGGGAATTGTTTCAAACAATGCTAAACAAAATTCTCAAAATATAGAGAACAGACACTTGCCAACTTATTCTTTGAGGTTAGCATTATAGTGACACCAAAAGCAGGAAAAGCAATTACAATGGGGGGGGGGAAATCTATAATAAACTACAGAACAAAATCCTTGGCAAAAATCAGTAAATCAATTCAAGCAGTATTTATATATGAATAAAGGATATATTGATTAAAGTAGGGTATATCCTAGAATTGAAGGGTTTTTTAAACATTCAAAACCAATATAGTCAACAATTTAGAAATATATGATCATTTAACTGGGTACAAAAGCACTTAACATTAAAAATCTCTTCATAATTTAAAATTTCACAAAACTAGGAATAGACAGGAACTTCCTCTTCCAGATAAAGGGGGCTCTATGAAAACATTAAATTTAACATGATATTTAAATGGTGAAAGATTAAATGTTCTCTTCCGAAGACTGGGAATGAGACAAGGATGTTTTTTTATCACTTCTAGTCAATCTTGGAAGGCAGGTCCAAGCCATTACAATAAAGTAAGAAAAAGAAATAAAAGTCATATATAGAGAGTGGAGGAAAGGAAGAGGTAAAACTGAAGATATTAGCCAACAGCATAATCATGTATGTTAAAAATCCTAAAGAATTTTAAAAAATAGCTACAAGAACAAACAGCAGTCTTAGCAAGTCCGTAGGATAAAAGAACAACATGCAAAAATCAGTTATATTTCTACTTAGTTGCTACTTACTAGTTTCTACTTAATAGCATCAAACACTCCAGGGAAAAAATAAAATATTGAAAATTTAAACTTAAGAATTCCTTTAGGATAGCTTGAAAAAACAGATAAAAAAATTATTTAGGGATATATTTAACAAAATACGCTCAAGACCTGCACACTAACATCAACAAAACTTTGCAAAAGGACATTAAAGAAGAATTTAATAAATTCAGAGATGCAACATGGATTGAAAGTCTCAATATTGTCAATATATAAAATCTCTTCAAATTATGCTATACATCTATATATAATTGTAATTAAAATTCTAGGAAGTTTTTGTTAGAAATCAACAGGTTGATACAGAATATAAAATACCTATAACTCACTCGGGACATCTAACAAGGAGATAATGATGGACAAAGCCCATCCCAAGCGGTAGAGTGTGTCTGCAACTGCAAGCAAGATAGTTCTATCCATCTGCCCCATGGGATCTAAATTCCTCTCAATTAGAAGCAGAGTGGGCATCACCATACCCAAATCCTCAAGGTTGGGGAATGAACAATGGACTAAAGTAGACTTATTATTATTCTGCTATAGACTTATTATTCTAGCAATGGAAGAACTCTTATCATTGATATAAAGGCAGTGGCCATCAGAGGTTCTGAGGGATGGGAGAGGGAAGAATAGGTGTAATATAGGGGTATTTTTGGGACATTGGATTTGCCCTGCAGGACATTGAAGTGACAGATACAGGCCATTGTATATTTTGTCATAACCTACAAAACTGTGCAGGACAGTGTAAACTACAATGTAAACTGTAATCCATGATTAGTAACAATGCATCAATGTGTGTTCATCAACTGTAACAAATGTACCACACTAATGAGAGAGATGTTGTTGATGTGGGAAAGTGTGGGAGGGGGAGGGAGTGGGGCATATTGGAATCCCTTCTACTGTTTATGTAACATTTATGTAATCTAAAGCTACTTAAAATTTTAAAAAAAATAATTTAAAAAATAACAACCTATGAAATATTTTTAAATGAGGCCTCCCAAAAACAGCCATATAAAAGACTGTCAAAAAACTTCATACACAGGAGAAAAAGCACAGCTTCAAGGCTTATATTAGAAAATAATCAAGACTCAAAATTAATGAGCTAAGCATTCAACCTAACACATGAGAGAAAAAGATTAATTCCTCTGAGTTAAAAAAATGATTAAATGACAAACATTTAATAATATAAATATTTAAAACTAAATAAAAGTTCTTGCTTTGAAAAGACTAACAAAGAAAATCCTCTAACAAAATTGATTAAAGAAGAATAAAAATCACAGACACATAATATCAGTGAATAAAAGGAGAACAGAGCTACAGAAACGGCATAGCAAAGTTTAAAGAAAAGATCATTTAGAAATATGTAATATGGATATCTTTGAAAACTCATAATAAATGGATAGGTACTAACGTAGCTTATCTTTAAAACACTTGAGAAGAAATATAAACTTAATAATTCAATAATTAATTGAATCATTAGCAAGAAACTCCTCCGATAAATTCCAAACACATGTACATATGCGTTTTATCAAATATTCATGCAATAGATCACTTAAATCTTATAAAACTCTAGAGAGCAGAAAATGAGGATTCCCAACAAATTTACAAGGTCAGTATAACCTTGATATCAAAACCAGTTAGAGATAATATGAGAAACGAATATTTCAGACCAATCTCCCTCATGAACATCTTGTAAAAATATTAAACAGTGTTAGTATAATGAATTCAGTGAACTAGGAAAAAGGCATTACATTGTGACTAAAATTGTTTTATAACAATGATTAAAGTACACAGGAATAAAAGAGATTTTCCTGTTATTGTGTATGTAGATTAAGTATAATTAAAATATCAGTTCTCAAATTGAACTATAGTTACAGACCAATTCCAATAAAAATGCCAATAGGTATTTTTAAGAAATTTGATAATATGATTTTAATTGTAAATTTACATGGAAGAACAAATTGCCCCACTTCTGCAGACAACTGGAAATGGCTTGGCATTTGCCTACCAGAAGCCAAACTATGAAACTACAGTTTAAAACTACAGTAATTAAGGTAATTTTTCAAAATTCAAGGATGAAAACATAAACAAAGGAACAGAATAATGAACCAGAAACAGAGCTAAGCATAAATGAAAATTTGTATCTGCAGAAGTGACATTGTAGATCACTAGAGAATGAAGAAAGGATATCAATGATGAAAATATTGGTTATCCATAAGAAAAATTAAATTCTTAACTCACACCATCAATAAAAATCCATTCTTAATGGGATACTTAAATGTGAAAAGTAATTTTAAACCCCCCCTTAAAAAAAAAAATAAAGGAGATTTTTTTTTGGCCTTATTTTGAGGAAAGAGTGCACACCCCAAAATTAGTCATTAAAGAAAAGATTGATAGGATTCTTTATTTACTGAAAACAATACCCACTGCCTTGGTCCCAGACTCACAATATTTCTTCCAAAAATAGTTCTGAACAACAAGAAAGAATAAAACAAAACTAAACACAAACACCCTTCCTGAAATAATTCTGTCTTTCACTAAAAAACATAGAGAGACAGAAGAAGCATCATCCCCACCCTTACCATGAAAAAAAGAAAAAACAGAATTAAACTCAAATTCAAAATTTTATTTTGAACCCATTGGAATTAAGGTGACATATCAAGCAATTGTCCCACAATATAAGGAAAAATGAGTTCCTGCAAAGAATAGATTCCATAAGACACTAGAAGAAGGGTTTGGCTAGAATAATTGATGAAATGGTGGAATATAGTGAAGCATCTAGGGCCACATAAACTGGGGGAGGGAGGGTCTCTACATACTTATAGATTCTTTCCCAATGCTGACAACTAAAAATACCAGAAAGAACCCTAAGAAAGTCTGTTGTAGTGCATACTTGGGGAGGGGGTGTGTGAAGGAACAGCTACCATACAGAAGAGCACAAAATTCCCTCTGTCCCCTTGTCCTCCATATCCCCTATGGAACAATGGCTGTTATCTGTGGGACAAGGATATCAAGTACCACCACTCTTATGGCACAGGTGAAAGCTCATCGCAGCTAGGGAAAGGGAACAGGAAAAAAATCCTACTCCTGGGGAAGGGAAAAGAATACACACAGGTCCCATAACTACAGCCAAGAGGAGGCAGAAGAACTGAGAAGACCGCACACCCAAGACCTGAAGTCATGGTGTATACAAGAAATAAGCAAATAAGTAAATATAGTGTGGATAATGAGAGTCCAGTTTCTCAATATTGGAAAAAGAAGTTACACATATTTAAAGCGATCAGAAGTATCAGTATATATTCATGGTTTGAAAGATAGATAGATACGTATGTATTTGTGTGGACATATATTTACTAGTTTTGTCTTTTGAGAGGACCTAGGAGCAATGACACCCCAATAACAATGATCACATTTAGCACCTAGATCTTGGTTTTTAAATACCATTCTCCAATAAAAGAAACCAGGGCTTCACGTAAAATTGGCTTTTCACAGCGGAGGCAGAGAAAGTACAAGGTAAGCTTGCGGTGCCAGAAAGTAAAGATAGCTCAAAATATAGTAGAGCTTGTTGAAATGCTGCAAGAACCTATTTGAAGGAATTCCTAAAGGAGAAATCTTGAACAATTTGAACAACAAAATAATAATAATAATAATGGGCTATAATCCATAAAATAAAGTAAATATTTATGAATTGATACTGATATAAATGCATGGAAAATACATAAATGAAGGAAAAGGGACAAATCTTCTTACAGTAGTTTTCCAATTTATAAATGTAAAAGGAATAATGGAAAGAGAAAACCAGCATTTGATGAACAATACAGTAAAAATTGTTAAAGCAAGCATTGAAGGACATTAAAATTAGTGAGCGAAAATGTAGTGAGAGACAAGATAACTGAATACTCTCAAGATGCTAATTAATTATAAAGGTAAAAATAGTAACTAAAGTGTTGATGAACTTGGGAGACATCACTTTCTCCAGTAATGAGAAAATCCAAAATCACCAGTAATGAGACATATTGACAATCATATACCTCATGATATTGTGTACTAAAAGAGCCAATTAACCACTTCCGTAATCTCAATCTAGACATGAGAAAACATTAGGTAAACCCAAATGAGAGACTTTCTAAAAATTAAGTGACTAGAATTCTTATAAAGCATAAAGATCATAAATGACATTGAGGAACTATCTTATATTGGAGAAAAATAAAGACATTACATTTAAATGCAAAGTGGAATCCTGGACTGGATCCTGGACAAGAAAGAGGATAGCAATGGGATAATTAGGAGAACTTGAAAAAACTGTGTAATTAGTTAATGATATTATATTAATGTTTATTTCCTGGTTTCAATAACTATACTATGGTTATGTTAGATGGTAAAATTTGGGGAAGCCAGTGAAAATATATGGAAACTCTGGATACTATTTTTCAACTTTTTTGCAAGTCTAAAGTTATTTAAAAATTAAAAGCCTTTTTAAAACTTTGATACATTCAACTATAAAGAAATTTAGAGCTCTTGCTCCTCAAATGACACCATACAGAAAGTTAAAATACAAACTATTCCCCAGGAAATTATATTCGTATATAATCAACAAAGGATTGGTACGCAAATTGCTAAGAAAAATTTTAAATGCCATAAAAGATGAAACTTACAAGATAGATGCAATTCATTTGGTAATATTCTAACTTTGGGTGTTGAGCTCACAGTTATTCATTTTATTATTTTGCTTGGAACATTATATATACACATACATATACATAGATATAATATAATTTTAAGAAATATAAATTTAATATAAATGTATGAAACATATACATAGATACTGCATGTGGTCTGCATTTATCAAATATTATATAATAAATGTATTAAAGAAAGATATTTTCTGATTGAATTTATAACATCCAGTTTTTTTACTATTTACAAAGAGGGGACTCTAAAAATACATTGTGTTAGGAGAGTTGGAAATCAAAGAATGAAACCAATACACTCAGCAATTACTAACCAAAAGAAATCTCGTATATATTTACACATACATCTCAAACAAAATAGCTGCAAATGCAACAAAATTTTTTAGGGATAAAGAGGGTCTTAAAAGAGAAAAAATTCCATCTGAAAGACATAAAAATTATGAGTATCTAGGAACCTAAGAAGTAAGCCTACATTTTGAAAGATTTACTCAGTAAAATATTGCACCATCATTAGAATGACTTTTTACAATGAGTATAAAGTTTTTAAATGTTAATAATATTAGGCTAAGAGGGAAAAAAACAACTTTATAGTTGACAATATACTGGGATTACATCCATGTAAAAGTAAAACAATGTAAGGAAAAGAGAAGAAAAAGGAAATTCACTTATGAGTAACTTTTTTTCTTTTTAACTTTTTTTGTATTTTTCAAGTTTTATTTGTACTTACATAATGAAAATACCATTTTAAGTACCCTTTAAATACACTTATAAAATCAACAATTATTGAATGTCTAGTAGGCACTGGGAAAAGGAAAAAAGTTTTTAAAAAAATGACCAAACTTCTTAGATGGAGGTTGCAGACCAATTGATGAAACAAACAATATACAAAATATGACAATTAAAAATACTAAAAAATGTACATGTCAAAATTCATGTCAAATAATTTGTATAAATAAGTATTCAAAAATTCTAAAAGCATTAATAAAATGGGATGAAGAAAGAGGCAGGGGAAGTTTTACTTAAGGGCTGAGAATAGAGCAGTATAAGATTTGGATAAAATGAGGAGAAAATAATTTTCTAGTAAAGTCTGTTATTGCATACTATTGGATCAATATTCTATTAGATTATGAACACTTGGGAAAAAAGTCTTGCTAAGTACTCTATCTGTGATTCTCATTTTCTCACCTAGAAGGGGCTCATGATCTGTCCTCTCTTCTGTTCAGTTGCTTTTGGGTTGGCTTTTTATTTAAGTCCTTACATAGGATATTGTAGCATTTTCAAGTATTATTGGACTAATGTAGAACAAATCATTGAGTATCTTTAAAATAATAATCATTTTCCCGCTAGAACAAAACCTCCATTAGCCCAGGACTTGCTCTGTCCCCAGAACCTTACACATAGTAGGTATTCAGTAAATATGCATTGAGTAAGTAAACAAATGAAGGCAGGAAAGATAGTATTAATAAAATTACTTGAAAATTTCCAAGGGAAAGAGAGTAAAAAGTTTGATTAAAGAGCAAAATGTACAAAAAAAATACAGTCAATTTTTAAATAAAAAGATAGAACTCCAAAATTGATTTAATTAAAAATTAACTCTATGTTTAAATTTAGCAGAAGCCAGTAGGTCAACTGACAGATAGTGCAAAGAAGTTAAAATAAATGCTTTTTAAAAATTAGTATACATTTCTACAATTTAAGTAAATATTGTTCCAAAAATACATCAAATATTTTTGTAATTTATTAGAGTAGAAAATTAAATGATTTATTTCATTTTAATAGATTTATAAACATCATTTAATAAATTTAATTTTTAAAAAATCATCTAGTCATTCTGTCATCAGTTATATCACCCTACATCCTGAGAAGTGAAAATATAGTCCAGTTTTAAACATATCCAGGAATTGAAATGTCACACATTCCTTTAAGAAGTCACTTAAATATCTAGGCTAGAGCTCAAAATTTCTTTAACAGCTTTTTTCTAAATCTGTAATACCATTAATTTAATTTTAAAAACTAATTATAAAACAAGTTCCGTAGAGGTTAAAAAAAAAAAAGTTTTATTTCTCAAGGACCCTTCTAGTTATACCTCTTCATACTTACCTATCACACCCCACCCCACCCCCAGCAACCATCCCAAGCAAACAATTTTCAAAATTTAACTGGTGTTTTGCACCTGGAAAAGATAAACATAAGTGGAAAGTAGGAGGAGAATTTAGCTGACAAGATGTAAAATAGAGTTCTCAGTTGTGGAGGATTTTGTTGATGGAGAAAGCTAGAATCTTCCCCTTCTGGTCAGCAAAGCAAATTAGGATGGTGTTGAAATTATATCTGTCTTGTCATCTCCTGGCAGGACACCTCTTGATACGGCCTTCTGTTCCACCCATTTCTTGGCAGCCTCTTCCTTTGGGATGTCTGGAAATAATGGAACTTTCAAGACTAAATAATGGAGCCTGGCAGAGCTTCTGTAGTTCTTCCTTATGGATTTAAATCATATGTTCACATCAGGTCACTTAAAGTAAACTTGAAGCACTTGAATTGAAGTTTGAAATACAAGTGATTCCCAATGGAATTCAGTTTTATTAGCCCTCCCTGAGGCTGCAATTTCATCTAGAAAACAAAGGATTGCAGTATTTTCCTATATTTATCCTGTTGCTTTTAAGTATATGATGATTCACAGTTTAGGTAAGAAAATATAAAATACCCAGACAGACAATTTCAGTACCCATCATTGGAACCAGATGCGTGATTTTTTACATGTGGCAAGGGATGAGGATCTGCCTGTGTTTGGTTTTGCTCCATCCCTCACAGTCCTGATCTAAGCAGGAGCTCTCGCTGACTTCAGAGGGAACACTATGCCTTTAATCCCGAAAAACTCCTGCAGGCAGTTTTACAGGTAACAGAGCAAAACAGGAAAGAGTTTTGTACTTTTCAGCGTCGATATGATTCATGTAATATTCCCAAGTACATGTTCTCCGAGAGCTCAAATTTTGAAGAAAAAGTTTCTATATCCCTAGCTGATGCCTAGATATTTTATTGCTGGGGTTTCTCTGAGGCAACAGATTGAAGTAATTCCATTTTGGTAAGCACTGGAAGGTCCTCATGAAAGGGTTGCTGTTGTTGGTTTCAGCTTTGTGCACGGTTCATGTGGTTCCAAATCATCAGACGATAGAACTTTCCACAGATTATTCCTGGATGACTGCGTTTCCAATCCTGACTTCCATGGCTGACAGATCCATGTTCAGCCACACACTTTTTAGCAAAGGGTTGTCAGTTCAAGTCTCACATGGACCCCTGATCTCTGGAGACTCACTTCCCAGAAACTCTGACAGTTCCCTCATAGAGCCACTTCTAGCTCTAGTCTCAGAGCAAGCTTTCTGGATAGGGTGAGAATTTTCCAAATTATCAATTGCTGGTTTCCTTGTGTGTAATATTTCAATCCTCAGTTTATTGCTTTCCTCACTTAAGCTGCAAGGAGAAACCAGGCTGCACATTTAGCTTGGGAATCTGAACTTCTCCAAGTTCAATGCTTTCAAATTCTGCCTTTCATCCAATATCAGAACTCCATTTCACCAAGTTCTCTCTGCCACTTTGTAACAAGTGTATCTTTAAAATAATACACTTTAAAGATACAACTTCCATCTTCCAACAACACATTCACCATTTCCTTCTAAGGGCTCTCCAGAAGTGCCTTTAACATCCATATTTCTACCAATCTGCTTGTGATGAATTATGAATTACCTAAGATGATACAAACTTTCTCTACAGCTCTCATTCGTTTTGATCCCTCACAATTCTTCCAGCCTCTACCCATTAACCAATTCAAAGCCATTTCCACATTTTTAGGTATTTGCAATGGCAGCACTGCCTTTTCCGGTACTAAATCATTTTAGATTTCCGAGCTGCTAAAAAAAATACCATTCAATGGATTGGGCTTAATAATAGGAATTATTGGCACATGATTTCGGAGGCTAGAAGGCTTGCTTCCTCCTGAGTAGGTGTCTTCAGGCACGCTGGCAATCTTCGGGTTTCCTTGGCTTTTCTGTCACATGGCAATGCACATGGTGGCGTCTTCTTTCTCTTTCAGATTCCAAAGACTTCCAGCTTCTGGCTGCTCCCCGTGGCTTCTCTATCAGGCCTCCAGTAACAGTATAGAGACCCATCCTGATTCAGCTGGGCCTCACCTTAACTGAAGTCACCTCATCAAGAGGCCCCATTCACAATGGGTTCACACACACAAGAATGGGCTAAGAATAAGAACGTGTTTTTCTGGGGTACCTAACTCCAAACCCCTCAGCAAGTAGAAGGGATAGACACATGGAGGTAAGAAGCTGGTCCTTGAAAAGAATAGCATTAGCAACATTAAGTTGCAATATTTGTTTTCTGTGAACACTTTTAAAAATATTCTTCCTTCTAGAAAGGAAATTTTAGAAGCACAGAATTCATGCAAGGTTTTCAGTTTACTTTGAAAGAGAGACTTTGAAGTGTTTTGACACATTATTTAGTGTCATCAGCAAAGGACAGGGAATCAGGAACTTTTGATTCTATTCCTGTATACTGGTGATTTCCTGTGTGGGTTTAGGCAAATCACTTACTGTTTGGTGTGTTACTTATAGGGGTGTTCTTATATTTCTCAGAATGAGTGTAACAGTTAAATCTTCTCTATTAGGAGGGACTTACAGAATATACCTTGGTGAATTTTATGCAGCAAAGGTAATAACCTACTTTCTGGATGACTAAGAGCTCAGACTTTCTCAGCTCGACCTTTTTGCATGGCCTCATCAGCATCACTGCAAATCATGTCAAAAAGGGCCACATTTGACACAAACTGATCACAGTCACTCAAAGCAGGATTCTACACATACTTTTAATGAGGAAGAGAGAAATGTTCACATTGTCAGGTGCAATCATGTACATGGGTAGGGCCAACAACCTCATACACATACATGCACACACACACACATGCACACACAATTTTCTCAGATTTTACAGTTCCATTCAACTTCTAATATCAAGTCCTCATGAGAGACTAAACATCAGAAATGTTTCTTCCCCTGGGCCACTCATTCTCATACCCTCTACCCAAACTCTCATACATGATCTCTAGCTTGCTGCAGTCTCTTTACAGGGCAATTTGACAATATACTCATAAATTAAAAATTTTTAATTACAGTAGTATATACCTTGACCATGCTTTATCTGCTTTTGTTATTTATCCTAAAGATATAACATTGCACACCATGGAAAAATAGATTTTAAAAATTTGTCACAGAATATTTTAATAGAGAAACAAAAACAGAAATAACCAAATAACGTAATAAGTTGCATATATCCATACAATCTATGATACATCTATACATTTGAAAACCAAATGAGGTAGAGCTTATACATACTGGTGTAAAAAGAGTGCCATACTATACTGTTATAGAGTTCATTTAATAAAACATCAAATATTTATTGAGCACCTACTATATTCCAGACACTTTTCTATGCCCTAGGGATAAGGTAGTAAACAAAACAAATTTCCGGTCCTCTAAGAGGGAAATAGAGGCATTAAAATAAGTCCACTAGAGAATCATAAATAGCTTAAGAAAACTGGGGAGAAAGGTGGTAACATGTAAGTCAGGGAAAACTAGGTTGTTATAGTGATGACCCCCAAAATCTCAGTGGCTTAAAACAATAAGTACTATTTCTCACACCATAGTCCAATAATTTTCCTCTGAAGAGGCTTAGTTCTATGCAGTTCTCATAGAACTACAGAGATCAATACTCTTGGAGTCTCCAGCCACTTTTTAAAGCAGATGGGAAAGGAGAATGCAGAATCACAAACAGGCTCTTAAATGTTTCCATACATCACATCCATCCATGGTCTATTGACCAAAGCATTTCATGTGGCCTCACTTAATTCCAGGATGGAAAGGAAATACAACTTCTCCGTGTGCCAGAACATAGGGGAGAATCCAAAATGCAGGTGAGCAGGACTAATGTCTACATAGGTTTATAGAACTGTTTTTGTAGGGTCAAGTCCTCTCTGATAAGGTGACATCTGAGCAGAGGTGAAGGAAATACGAGCATTAGTTCTGTGGATATCCGAGGGAAGAGCATTCTGGGCAGATGAGAGAGCAGAGCATAGATTTGAGGGAAATATGCCTGGCATATTTGGGGATAGCAAGGTGACTGGACTCATTGAGGGAACAAGGGAGGTAATGAAAAAGATATAAAAATATTGCCACAGAAGTAACAGAGGGCTGGGCTCAGAGGATCTCGTGGGCTGTTTACTGTATGGACTTGGCTTTAACTCTGAGGTAGACGTGCTAAAAGCAACAGAATGACAGGCTCTGCCTTATGTTTTTTAAAAGATGATTCTGTCCGCTATGAAGAGAATAAACTGGGGGTGGGAGCAGGGGCAAAGGTGGAAGCAGACAGACAAATTGGGAGGCTATTGCAATAATTCAAGCAAGAGATGATGGTGATTTGGAAGACAGCAGAAGAATAAGATAAGAAGTGGTCAGCATCTCCATATATTTTAAGGTACTACATTCAAAGGGGTAAGAAGTGGAAAAAATAAGGTGATAAATATGTGAAGTATATGAAGTATGATAACATTTGTGGCAATGACTGACACTAGGAATCCAGGGGTGGGGTGGTGTTGGGCATTAAATCATGTCCCCCATAAAGACATGTTCAAGACTTAATCAGTGTGCCTGTGGGTGTGAACCCACTTGTAAATAGTAAATAGGACCTTTGAAGATGTTATTATTAGTTAAAGTGTGAAGAGGAGGTTTGAAGATCCTATTTAAATGAGGCCTCATTGACTCGGGGTGGGCCTTGATCTATATGAAGGGGTCTTTACAAGGCAGAGGAAATTCAGACACAGTCCTCAGAAGGAGCCAGAAGTCAGTAGAAAGCAAAAGTCAGCAGAAATCAGGGGAAAGAGAGATACCCATGTGATGAAGGATTCCTGGGATGCTACAGACTCCAGGCAAAACAACCTCTGCCAATACCTTGACGTTGGCCTTCTAGCCTCCAAACCATGGGACAAATTCCTGTTCTTTAAAGCTAGCCCATTGTGTGGTATTTGTCACAGCATAGCAGTCCTGGCAAACTACGACCAGGAGGAACGGAGGCTTTTATTTTTAGTTTACATTTTTCTATAAAAACTTATTTTTTCTTTTTTGCCATGAACATTCTTTACTTATAATAACCAATAGTAAACAAACTTAGAAAATGTGGCCATTGACTATAATACAGTGCAAAACAAATCATTTTTAAAATATCATATGTCCTTACAGGTCAGAATATAAAGGAATATAATCAAATTACATGCATACAAATATTTTCAGTGAAAGAGAAAAGTGTATACAGGTTATGAAGAACTATTCCATAAATTATCAAATTGAATCCTCACAACAACCCACACATAGCTATGTGAAATTTATTGATTAGAACGTTGATTCAGCCAACATACTGTTATTGAGTATTTTCCTATATGCCAGGCCATCCAATAGATACTGGAGGGGGCGGGGAATAGATGAAAGCACAAAGCAAATGTAACAAGCTCAAAGTTAGCATGCACTTTACAAGATATCACTATTTAAAAAAATAATGAAGAAAACACTGCCTTGAAGTATGCAAACAGAAGTAACACCGTTTAAGAACTCAGAAGTTACAGGCCCATTATATTCAACACTTAAAACTCTTACTAGATTATTGTGTCCAGTTTGGGGCCCCAAAACACAGACAGACATAAAATTTTGGAGACTTTTAGAGGGGAACCACAAACACAATTAAAGGATTGGGAGGTAATGTTTATAAGAAAAGGCAAAAGAATGGGGATTATTCAGCCTGCAAAAGAGGACGTGAGTGGTGATTTAATATTGACCTTTAGAGTACCCAATAGCTTTAAGATCCTGATTAACTATTCTCTACCCCAACCGGGAAGAGAAAATTAGGAAATGGCTTGAAGCTGAAACATCAAGTCAGACATGAGTAAAGAGTGAGGGTTGTCAGACATTGGTATGAAATCATGGCATTTCTTCCTCGGGGGGTTTGGGTTTAAAAAGAAGATCAATTTTCATCTGCTTAAATGACTTCCCAAATCCCCTTCATCCTTCCGATTCTCTCTCTGGAGAAAGGGATTCCTTGACCTGGCTTAGCAATCCATTCGTATGCCAAAGAGCCTTCAAGGTCAGGAAGCTCTCCGGTATAATTCAACTAAATAGATCCGGCTTCGACCTGAATCCATTTCCTCTTACTCGGTCCTCTGTGGAGAGAAAGAAACATTTGCCATGGAGCGCCAATTCAGAATATTTAAAATAATTCAAAACAGCAATTTTGTGCTCTAGTTTCCCTTTCTCTGTGCTAAATGACTTCAGGTCCTTCAATATTTTACAAATTTTACCCACCTTTTTATCAACAACCACAGCCCTCAGTTTTTAGGGTGAACAGAAGTGAAACTCTTCTGGAACTTCGGGTTCTTCACATCTCTTCTATGCAATGGAACAAGCTTTGATAAAGGATCGGCACCTCTAGTCGCATGTGGTATCAGGAGACCCTGTAATGTTTCAAAGTCTTGAAATTTGAATGATGTGTTCTGGTGAATATTCAACTTCAAACGATCCAGTTTAGGAAGGTCAGATCTTGTATTGAATAGTCTATTCTACTTCCTAAAATGTAAATGTTTGTGGTTCCTTGGTATATCAGTCAAAAATCTTTTTGTGCAAATGCCAAAAAGCCAACCTGAGTTGTACAACCTTAGTACAAAGAGGAAATTTATGTAACCAAACCACAGATACAGGGGTGCAGCTAAGTTTTAGCAATTAGAATATAAAATAATACATGAACCAGACTCTTTCCTCTTAGTCGCTTGATTTTGCTTGTCTTTGCAATTCAGCTTTAGTTTTCCTCCCATTGACCAAGTTCAGAAATTTTATCTTAAATAACAAATAAATTCTTAATTCTTCACCACCCACAATATGTTCCTAATTATCTCATACCTAGATTAACACGAAGTCCTCCACAGAGGTCTCCCTGTCCTCAGCTTCTTCCCTCCACATCCATTTTATATGCAAATTGTGTCACGTCACTTCTTTGGTTAGAAGTTCCATAAAGTTCTTATCCTTTGCCTAGAGAATTAAAATCTAAACTTCTGCAACATTCGAGACCCTTAGTGATTGGAACCCTTCAGCTTTTTCTAACTTTAGCCTCTGTAGCAGTTTGGCATTATTTATGAATTCCAAAAATAGATACTAGATTATGTTTGTAAACTGGTCTGTTCTTCTGGGTGTGATTAAATTATGATTATGGCTTTGATTGGGCCACGTCAGTAGGGCATTGAGCCCCGCCCCTTGGTGTGTGGGGACTCAAAGATAAAAGACATGGCAAAGGACAGAGTTGGAGTTTTGAGTTGGAGTTCTGATACTGAGTTTTAACGCTGGAGCCCCGGGAACTAAGCACACAGAGCTTGGTCTTGAGGAAGGAGAGAAGGACCAAGGAAAAGAGACAAGCCATTCGCCTGATAGTCTACAGCTGGCCTTGTGAACATAGCAGAGAAGCTAAGCCCAGAGACAAGCAAGCCCCTGGAAGAAAGGAACCCAGGAAGCTGGAACCCTCGCAGACATCGGCAGCCATCTTGCTCCAACACTTGGCAATAAACTTTGGTGAGGGAAGCAACTTGTACTTTATGGCCTAGTAACTGTAAGCTCCTACCCCAAATAAATACCCTTTATAAAAACCAACCGATTTCTGGTATTTTGCATCAGTACCCCTTTGGCTAATATAGCCTTTCTTTACAATTCAGCTCCTCTGAACTACTTGCGTTTCCTATAGATGTCACAGCCTTTTAAATACCCGTGACTGCCCTTGCTGGCACTTCAGTCTGGGGTGCTCTTCTCTGCCTCACACACTAGGTGATTTTTTTTTTTTTTTAATCATCCTTCAAGATTCAGCTCAAACTGAACACCTTGTTTTATTGCCTTTAGTCAGAGTTTATCACTCCTGAGGGAAGGGGTGGTGTAGGGTAAGAAAATGCGCCATTATACAGTTCTCTTTCCAATTATTTGCTAGAGTATGAGTTCTTTATAAGGGCAAGATTGATGTCATTTTCGTCTTCAAATCCAAAACCTATCTCTTATAAGCTATGTGGCCTCAGTTTCCTCACCTCTAAAATGGGATGATGATAACAGGACCTACTCAGAGGCTTGGTGTGAGGACTAAATGACTGGATATAAAGTGCTTAGAATATAAAACGCCTGCCATGGGAAGCACTCAATAAATGTCAGTTGCCATTTGTTGCTATTGTTGTTATTGTTGCGTTGTTATACTTCTATCATTATGCTCAGATCCTGCTAACAAATGCTGGATGAATAAGGGTCGAAGGGGCCTTATTCAAGTGAAAGAAGGGACAAAGGAAGGACCGTATCCGGTAGTCTCGGAATTTCTGAAACTATTAATTAAATCTCAGAATGTCCCTAAAGCTTTTTAATTCAGGTTGGGACTTTGTAGTGACCAACATGCATTATTGACAGAGATCTCTTGAGTGATATGCAGAACCACAGTGGTGAATCTGGTCTGCTTTACATTAGCATGACAGAGCCGCTTCAATCACAGTCACACTAATTGACAGGCCTGCTCAGATAGCTCTGATCTCCCATCAAAGACTCTCTTCTCTGCTAGGGCCAAGGCCTACTGGAAAGGAAAACAGAAATTTCAGCTGTATATGCTTGGTAATCACAACCCCTTTGACTCCCAATGTTCCAAATTCTACATTTCATCAGTACTGAGAGAAGGAGACACTTAAACTCTTAAAATGAAGTATACAACAGTCTTTTTGCCCTAAATGCTTCAACTGGTTCACAAAACTGAATCTTCATAATAATCTTAGGAGAGGTCTTATTCTCAAATTACAAACTGAGAAACCAACAAACCAAAACCTATGGGCTTTCTACTTTATGATGCTACTTCTCCAAAATCTGAATTTAAGAGAACAAAGGGAAAAGATAAGAAATGCAGATGAGATTCATCTTGTGTGTTTCATTTATAAAAGGAGTTATAAAAGTACAAGCTTCCTAGTATTGCTGTGAGGATTAAATGAATTAATTCGTATGATGCAAATAGCCCAATTATCAGCAAAAAGTTAATGTTTTCTCTCCTTCTCTCTCTTTTTTTCCCTTTCCTCTTTCTGTATGTGATGGTAGAGGCAGAATTATATATGTATATATGCATATGTGTGTGTGTGTATATATATATATACCCATATGTGTATATCCTCCATGTTATCATAACTTTTCAAGATTGATTCATTTTGTCACCAGGAGGAGAGCAAATAGCAAATAGTGATATACATATATTGTAAATCTTGTGGCTTGTGTACTGGAAAATGGAAAATATCTTCAAGATAAAATATCTTCAAGGTAGTCTTGTGTTTTCATTGTACACAGTCAAAGTACTAGAAAATTAATCCTACTGTTCTAAACGTGTCTCTTCTCCCAAAAATTTCAGAAGAGTTTGCTTCTTTCTCAAACATGATTAGATATAAAAGAATTCTACCAAAGATAGCATAGTCCTTTAATTTATATACACCCACAGACCTTACATATGAGCAAACTACAACAAGCTAAATGGCAAGTGAGAACATTACCCCATCACATCACTTCTCTCACTAATAAGGACAACTACCACAGCTTCTACCAAAATCATAACGGCAGATATATTTCTGAAAGGGTTGAATGCCTGGGGCACAAAATGAGAAACAAGATGAGTCTCTGTTCTATTTCTCCATCATTATCATCTTGTAGTTAATGCATTATTGGTGGCAGTCGACTACCCACTGTGCCAACATTTGTCTCACATTACTACATGGCTGCCTAAATAGGAAACCGACACAGACGTTTCGGCCGTGACACCTCTTTATCCTCTGAGGCTGCAGCTTCTTTACTTTACTTTAGGGAGTTTAATTGCCAAAGTCATTGAGGGGAAATAATAACCATGAAATATTAGATTTCTCTGTACAATGCTTGACTGTGTCATAGAAATATGACTTACTTATAGAAATTACTTCCTAATCTTGAAATTGCCAATTACTTCTACCAGCCAAATCGCCATAAAAACTTCCAAGAAGAGTGGTCACAACATTGTACATTTGATTAATCCCACTGACTGGGATGCTTGGGAGGGTTGAGATGGAAAAAAGAAAAACAAAAGAGAAACTAAAGAGACAATGACAATTAGATACAACATATGATCTTGGACTGGATCTAATAACAGAGGAGAAAAGGCCCAAAAGGGCATTATTGGGATATATGAAAAACCTGGAATATAGCCCAAAAGCTTTATAGCAATCTTAAAGTTTGAACTTGATAACTCTCCTTAAGGTGACTACATGAGTGAATAACCTTTGTCATAGAAAATGTATGATTTGTTCAAGGAACATGATTTATACATCCTACTCTCAAATTTTTAGAAAATTATTAGATAGACAGATAGATGGATTGTTAGATACATAGAATGATGTGGTAAATGTGGCAAAATATTAAAACTGGTGGATCTGGGTATCTTAGGGTGTAGGGTATGTTGGAGTTTTCTCTATGGGTTTTGTATTATTTTTGCAACTGTTGTGTTTGAAATTATTGTAAAATAAAAAGTTCAAGATAAAGAAAAGAGTGAAAGGTGGTATTTGTCTCTAAGAATTCTATTAAATATTTTTAAAATTATTTATTTTGGTTTCAGCCAATTTCTTAAAAAATGTAAACGCCATTGTAGGTGTACTTCATTCTCTTTTTCTGTTCATTTTTAGTAGCATGGTAGAAAGAACACTGGTTTGGAATTGAGGCAATCTGGGTTTGAATCACAGCTGAGCCTGAAGCCAACTTTGTTCCTTAGAAAAGGCATTTATGCTTTCTGCCTACAAAATGAAAGGCAATCCAACTAGACGTCATGTAAAATTATTCCACAAAAAGGCATTCCAATCTCAAGTTGGATTATAAACCTTTCCTGAAGACCAAATTCTTATTTGATCTTGGGGAATCCGTCAAAATCTTGGGCCTCTCCCCCTCATCTCAAAAACCAAAGGGTAATTAACATTAGTCATTATCATAATTATTCCCCAAATTTCTTTCTAAATAGTTGTTGAGTGTATAATGCAGTCACAGTAGTAAGGAGAGATAAAGAGGGAAAAAAATTAGATTACCTTGAGAAAAATGAATCAAAAGACTGGTGACGCTCTCTCCTTCATCAGAAGCAAGTGTGATGCTGAGCAACAGATGATCCCCACTATGACCATATCTAAGAGAAGATGCTGGAAATGTGCCCCAGAAGGTCTGATGGGGCATCAAATGATAGCACAACCTAGTAAGGCTATATGTTGTATCAATGCAGTCTTATTACCAAATGTAAAAATAAAATCTTCAGCCCAGGCAGCAGGGTAGTAAAGTAGCTGCTTGAGCTGCTCCTTCTCTAACTGACCCCCCACCTCCAGCCATGACCTACACAGGGTGCTGTCAAGTCTGAGCCAGAGGTAGACATGGCTCCCAGAATGCAGAAAGAGGAACCAGGACTCAGCAAGAGAAGCAGGGTCCACACTGGCCTTAAGTCCCCTCACCAGGTCTGTTCTGTTTCTTGGCTGTGTTGCTGTATTGTTTGTTCTGGTTTTTTTAAGCTTTGATTTTGTGTTGTTTTTCAATACTTAGAGCCACCAGAAAGTCTTGAGTTTTATGGACGTTGCTTTTGATCAATTAATTTTTTTCCTTAAAAAGGCCTTTCTCATCTCTAGACCTTTATTTTATAACCCTCACCTTGGATTCCCATAATCCTTCAATAACTTCTCACATTCAACTAGATAAACAAAACTGAATTTCATTTTCATGCTCCCCTGAATGAGGCAACTCAGGCATGAGATGATATACATGGGGTTTTCAGAGAGGACAGTGTTAAATATCAGTACTGCCCCTAACAGAAGTCCAGCGGAACTCTGAGTCCCAGTTTATTCACCTCTACAAGTAAAAGATAAATCCTCACTTTGGAAAGTTTTAATGATTTTTTAAATTTGATAACATAGATGTACTTAATGCAGGGCCTGGCATATAGTAAAGGTTCAAAAATTATATTTAATTTTTATGCTTTGATTACTGTTATTGATACTGTATGTGAAATTAAATAAGCCAATAATATGACTCAAGTGCTGCAAAAACGTATAAGACATAGCTGTGGACCTCAAGGAATTTACAATCAATTAATGATATGATTTAAAAAAATATATAGAATGTCTTCACTTATTTTACAATGCTGGAAAGAATTAAACTGAGAAGGAATAAAACTGTTTTTTATAGATTACACATAGTACCTAGTACTAAGAATAATGTCTGGCATATACTAAGTGCTCAAAAAATATTTGTTGAATACGTAAATAAATTTCTCTTGCATGAAAACTTTCCTTCAAATAAGGAGAGACTGGGAGATCTCCACATGTACTCTCTTTTCTTGTGTGCATCTAACTGGATCAAATCCCACAAGCCTGACAAGAGTTTCTGACCAGCAGCTCCTTTCCCTAACCTCAACTTATTCTCATGTGCTCCCTAACTGCTGAAAGCAGAATTTTCAAGTAGGGAAACTGATTATCCCCGCTATCTGTTCACTTTGGTCTGTATCAGGAGATTGAGGTGATTAGATGTCTTTGAAATACAGCATCCTGATCATGAAAGAGGTAATAGTGCCTCTATACTCTGGACAAAATAGCCCATATTAGCCCTCTTGTGTCCAAGCATGGGTGTTCATTTTAAAGGAACCATTGGAAAAAATAGAGTGCTAACCTCGACTGGAATTTGAAACAGATAAAGAACGTTAGTGGAAAATCTGGTGAAATCCCAATAAAGTCAGTCATTTAGTCAATAGCATTTTATCCATGCTAATTTCTTAGTTTTGATAAATGGACCATTGCTATATAAGATGTTAATGTTAGGGAAGCAGATGCGGCTCAAGCGACTGGGCTCCCGTCTACCACGTGGGAGGTCCCAGGTTTCGATTCCCAGGGCCTCCTGGTGAAGGCGAGAGGGCCCACGCAGAGAGCTGTCAGACTGTGTTGATATGGGAGCAACATCAACATACATAGTTAATTAATTAATTTAGTCAAAAAAACAAGAATTCAACTTTAAGAGGATGTCTAACATGAAATCTAGCATTTTACAGAGTAATAAAAAATAAAGCAGTTGTTGCAATGAAATAGTTAATGCAACTTAATATCACAGTGATTCATTAATTGGGTGAAAATTATGGAACATCTGCATGTGCTAGGCAAAGAATCAAGGCTGGTGATATAGAGGTGCATGAGATGTGGTATCTATCATCAATATTGGAAAATGCTTATAGTTGGGATGACATATTTAAAAGCCCATTACAATAAAAAAAGGGTCATGTTATGATTTAGAAGGGACTGAAGTGGAAGGATCATCTAATTTGGACAAAAGGAAAATGTATGGAGAATGAGGAAAAACATGTCATGTGGAGAAGAGAGGAAGAACATGCCAGGAAAAGGGAATTACACATGCAAAGAAAAGCCTGGGAAATGGTGAGACATTCTGGGAGGTTTTGCATCAGTTGTAGAGAGGGCTGGGGCAGGCAGTGAGGCGATCCCTATAAATCTAGCATGACTGGCAAAGACCAAGAAAGGGAATCACATGAGCTTCTTAGCAGGAAACCACTTTGATTAGATTTAATTTTGAAGAATGGTATTAACTATATTATTATACACTGACTTAATCAGGCCACATCTGGAGTATTAGGTTCAATTATAAGTGTCCCATTTTAAGAAGAGCACTAACAAGCGGAAACACATGCAGAGAAATTACTGAGATGGCAAATAAGCTGCAAATCTTCTTTAATGATGATAAGAGAGCATTTTTAAACTGTTGCTAGTATAGCCAACAGCTACCCCTTACTCTTAACTGCCAAAGCCATCCCCCACACAATTTCGCCCAAAACCAATATAAATTGATCTCCATTCTTACAAATGGTGCCTTTAGGTTCATACATGGGAATGCAAAAGGTTGGGGAATTTGTGCAAGGAAAGGAAGAGATAATTGGAGAAGAGTGGAGGGGGATAGAATAGCATCTTTATCCTACCAGTAGCTTGGATTAGGTATAAACTCTCTATGTTGAAAGGTGAAGAAGCAATAGAACTATTGATTATGAGAGAACAGAGAGCAAGTCATTTAAATTCTGAGACTTGGTTAGTTCATCTGCAGGTAAGGATTATACCTCCCTTACAGCTGTTTTGAGAATTAAAGCTCCTATTTATAAAGCATATGTAGCAGTTTCGCAGTTTGATATAGTTATGAATTCCAATAATAGATATTGGATTATGCTTGTAAACTGGTCTGTTAATCTGGGCATGATTAATTTATGATTAGGGCATTGACTAGGTCATGTCAATAGGGCGTTGAGCCCCACCCCTTGGTGGGTGGGGTCTCGAAGATAAAAGACATGGCAAAGGACAGTGTTGGAGCAGTTTTGAGTTGGAGTTGTGATGCAGAGTCTTGAGCTGGAGCCCCGGGAAGTAGCGTACAGAGGAACCTGGTCATAAGGAAAGAGAGAAGGCCCTGGGAAGAGAAGCAAGCCATTTGCCTGATAGTCTACAGCTGGCCTTGTGGCACAAAGCAAGCTTGAGCCCAGAGAGAGGCAAGCCCCGGGAAGAGAGGAACCCAAGAAGCCTGAACCCTGGCAAATGTTGGCAGCTGTCATGGTCTAACACATGGCAACAGACTTTGGTGAAGGAAGAAACTTATGCTTTATGGCCTGGTAACTATAAGCTTTTACCCCAAATAAATACCCTTTATAAAGACCAAGAGATTTCTGGTATTTTGCATCAGCACCACTTTGTATGAAAAATACAGCATATGACACAGTGTCTAATAAACAGAAAACACGCAACAAATGGGAGCTGCTTGTTTCTTTATCATCATCATCATTACCATTATCATCATTTCAGATGACCACTGAGAACTGTTCCTAAAAATTTGCATTTCAAAAGCACTCTGCAATTGACAAGCCCTCTTAATTCCCTGGCTCTCCCACTCTCCCTCACTGCCCTTCTCTCTACCTTCCCAGCTCTAAATTGTCTCCAGCTTGTACTCATCACTTCCTCAAGGACGTCTTTCCTGAAACTCTAGGCTAAGCAAGATGTCCATATTAGGTCCCCACCATGTATGTCTCTTTTGCAGCACTTCACAAAATTGCTTTAAACTTTTTGAATATTTTTAAATGTCTCTCCCTTCTGGTAGGGCTCTGGGGCAGGTTGAATTAGGTACCCCAACAAACACACATCCTTAATCTTAATCCACATCCCTGAGGGTATAAACCCATGTATAGGGGACCTCTTTCAGATGTTATTTTAGTTAAGGTGTGGCCAACTGACCATGGTGGGCTTTAATTCAATTTATGAGGCCTTATAAAGAGTAAAACACAGGGAGAAGACAGAAGTCAATGGAAACTGGAAAAGCAGAGAGAAAGGAGAGCGCGTCGCCATGTGACGGAAGACAGAGATGCAAGCCAAGGAACCCCAAGGATTGCAGCAAGCCAGCATCAGAACGCTACCAACCCAGGGAGTTAGGGAGCCTTCTAGACTCCAAAACTGTGAGACACTGAATTCTCACGGTTTAAGGCAAACCATCATGTGGTATTTGTAACAGCAGCCTGGCAAACTAAGACAGGCTCTAAGTTCCATTGGAAATAGGGACAGTTTTGTGCCTTCTACACTTCTATATTTCCCGGGCTAACATAATCCTGGCAC
The DNA here is from genome assembly GCA_029593785.1 of Cabassous unicinctus. Lineage (NCBI taxonomy): Eukaryota > Metazoa > Chordata > Mammalia > Cingulata > Chlamyphoridae > Cabassous > Cabassous unicinctus. The sequence goes on from JAQZBX010014938.1 coordinate 24,119, forward strand.
ACAATAAGCTTTCAATAAGTATCAATTAGTTAGTTAATAAATTAATGAGGCAAGCCCCTTGCATAACTCTATCCCCACAACTCTTATCATTGCTACCTTCTTGAAACCTCTCCAACCAAAATATCATCTCCGAAAATGAATCTGTTTCTTCCAAGTTCACTTTAGCCATACTGCTGGTCTAGCACTTACCAAAGCATGTCACAATTATTGTATTTGTGTGGCTGTTTCCCCTCCCCCACCCCCCAAAATTGTAAATGCCATCATGGAATTTGTGGGGATTTTATGGTTGATTTTAATTTATAAGTCAAATCTCAAACAGTTTGAGCTTTAAATGGGTTTTAAGCAACCTGAAGCTAAGCCCCATGGCTTGCTACAACATAGAAGACGACAGCAGACAGAGATGAGAAAAGTTCCAAGTTCCACTGTGTGTGATTTTCAGTTAGAGTCAACTGACATTGAAAAATAAATAACTGTCATGGGACAAAATTAGGCAGGGAAAGTTTAAACTAAAAGTTGATGTGGCAAAATAAATTGGGAAGCCATGATGTTTCCAGGTGGCAAAAAGAGCACGCTACCAGAGTTTGACAAGTGTTCCAGCCTATGGCCAAGAAATTGTCATTTATAGACAAAGCAAAGTATCACTACATTAACACTTGATAAAAAGAAATAACACCACCACCACCACACACACACACACACAAAAACACAATGGAGGCCCTTTGTTGCCCACTTTTCTAGATTCCTAAGACTTCAAATTCTTGACATGGCCCTTAAAGCATTAACAAAATCTGCATCTGTTTGTTTTTCCTGGTCTGACTAAAATTAAGCATAACCCTATTGTCTTCATATGATCTTGCTAACCCTGCTGCCAGGAAGTCAAAATTTTGAGTCTCCAAACAGGTAGACAAATAAGAAAATAGGCAGAGATATGAGCAAGACTGAGTAAATGTGCCTTCCAAGATAGTAAATTGCCTGCCAAAGCACTGGGCATTGATACGCAATGGTTTGCTAGCTTCTGAGACCACAGGATCGAAGAAACTAGTTCCCCCAGTCCCTCCGGATGCTTGTGACACAGCCAAATGACCCCTCACAAAAGCATCTAAATCCTCGTCTCTAATCCAGGGACTAGAGTGGATACCTCAGGACCCTCTGACAGATACATAATGTGAGTTTGCCAGGGTCAATCTGTATGTTCAATCTTAATAAAGCATATTTCTCTTATTTTTACATTAAAAATATAAACTAAATCCTTACTATGCAAATTCAGCATTTTGGAAACCACTGCTCTCCAAATCTTTTCCATCACATTCCACATCAGTAAAAATTCTTTAAATCACTCCTAAAATGTTGTTTGTTTATTTAGGTTATATGACATATACAACAATATCATTATTATTACATATATTATAAAATATACAAAAAGTGTACACCAAATAAAATTGAAGTGAGCAAAGATTAAATAAGCAATATTTTTGAATTTTATTTTAATATATTTATTAATGCTACAAATTAATAATGGTACAAAACTAATATAAAAATAATTTTAAAATTGTGAAAATGTATATGCTTACTAAATATTATAAACTTAATAGTTTGACTACCTAACTGTAAAGTCTGTCATAGCTTTAAAAAGAAACTTCAAAAAGATATACACACACCAATGGAAGAAGTACAATGCTGGTCATTTCTCATTCCCACCCATGAATATTCAAAAGTGTGAGAGTTTTAATTGAGCTAGTAAAATTCCATCTTCTCACATATTAATAAGTTAATTAATCCAAATTAATACAAATGTTTTGCATTTTTAAAATTGTTAATAAATCATTCTAAAATTTATTGAAAAAAGTCTGAAAGGGGTTTCTCAAGCAGATTAGAAAATTCTATTTACAAATTTTATAGAGTTCATGTATTTTCTGTAAGCTGTAGCTCCTTTCTCATTATTCCCTTGAGTGGAAATATTAAGTTTGTATAGTTTCTCGTAACTGTCTGGTAGCATAGCACCCTATTAACAGCTTGCTTGTCCTCACAGCAAAGTTTAGTAAGCTTAGGATGCTCATTTTGGTAAAAGAAAAAGGCACAAGCCATCCTTTAGTTTATGAACCACTTTAAATACTATAGCAAAGCAATGTCCACTCTCGATTTCTTTTTTTTTTTAACAATTTATTTAAGTATATTATTCATACATGAACACACATAAACTATAAGTGTTCAGTAAACATCGTGATCTTACAAAACAAACATGCATAACATCATACAGGGCTCCCACACATCACCCCCCTCCCCAAACACCCTGCATTGTTGTGAAACATCTGTTAACAAATCATGAAAGAGCATCTTCAAAGTATTACTACTAACTGTAGGCCGTATCTTCCTCCCCTATACATTCTTTTTAAGGATTTATTTATTTACTTTTATCCATTTTTGCACCCCACCCCAGCCCCGTTTTTGCTGTTTCTGTGTCCATTCGCTGGACAACTCTCTGTGTCCTTTTCCTGCCCTCTCTTCTCACCCTTCTCCTCCTGTCTTCACTGGGTTTCCATCCTGGGAATCTCCGATGTGGGAGAGAGGTGTCCTACTGCCTGCCCCACCTTAGTTCCTGGTTTATCGGTGCATCTCGTCTTGGTTCTTCCTTGTGTCACTCTCCCGTTATGTCATCATCTTGCTGCATGGCTCACTGGGCCTGGAGGCTCACCCAAGGCCTGGTGGCTCACCTGCGCACGGGGCCTGGTGGCCCATGCACATTTTATATTTTTCATTTTTTATTTTTACTGGAAGTTCCCAGGGATCGAACCCAGATCCATCCATAAGGGAGACGGATGCCCAACACCCAAGCCACATCCATCCCCTGCTATATCTCTTAAGGTTGACCAAAGATACCCAAAGTTACAGTCTTTTCCCATACAGGATGGTCATACAATAAATCAGGTTTAGTTTATCACCGGCATTCCAAAAACCAGATCTAGGGAGAAAAACTAGGTCTGGGGCACATGCATGGTTTCTAATACAGCGAATGTTTAGCCTACCCTGAGTATCACAAAATCAGGACAGCGTGAATATTTGCATCACTCTCCATTTCTTGAGTAGGAGAACCCCCAAACTTAAGCTGGGCACACTGACTTGTAGCTAATGTTTATATTTCTCAGTCTGCCTTACAGCTATATATTACCATGGTAATAAATCCTGGCTAATGGGAGCGAAGCATGTGACTTTCTGATTATGCCTTCCTCTTCCTCAGATCCCCTTTTCCTGATGGCTGGAAGGTGCACATGGTACTGAACTATCTTTAAACATGCAAGTGTGAGAATCACCTTGCTGGTGGCAGAGCAACAAGAGAAAATGAACCCAAGTCTCCAATACCATTAAACTGCCTTTCTAGCCCTGGATGGCTCACCTAGATTATTCTATGCAGAAATAAAATTTCTAACATATTCTTTCTGCTCCACGATGGATCATCTTGAGCATTTGCATTATGGAGAACACTGCTCAAGTGGATCCATGGTTCAGTTATCTAAAAATAAACTAGTAAAAAAGGGTTGAAGAGGGTTCATCCACAAGATAGGCCTAAGGAACTTGCCTGCTTCCTTATGTTCCCTGTGCTACCCTTCTTTGTGTTTGTTTTTCATGTTGATTTTCCCTTAAAACTTAATTATAGACTATTTCATTTGTTCAAATATAGTTTATATAGGTTAAGACTGTGGAAAACAAACACAGCTTCTACCAAAATGCTACATTGCAAAATTATCTCATTCATCTATTATTTGATGAATGATTCATTCAATACTTTAAATATTTGTTTAAATAGCCTCTGTGCACTCACTTTACCTCTTTGTTTCCATTTATTTTCTTTGTTCAATTTTACCCATTTCTAAGAATGCACCATTTACTGTCCTTCAATATGTTCATTTTCTCTTCCTTTTTAAATGCTAATACTGCTGCTACCAGAGTATTTTTCACCACTGTGTCTTCCTTATAAGTTCTGTGTGCTACATATCTGACATTGAAAGAATTTTTTAACTTCTATGTAGATTTATTAGATAACTCTTGACAGGGACTTATGCCCATTTTTACACTTATACTGATCCTGATCCCCAACATAAGGAGTCCTCAAAGCTACCTAACCACTGAATGTGTGTATATATACATAATATAATATTACATATATCAAGGAGCAGCAAAGCAAGGGATACATGGCCTAGGTCTCAATCCTTGCTCTATCATTTACTAGCTGAGTAAACTTCAGCAAGTCACTTAACATTTCTATACATGAGTTACTTGGGACATAAAATGAGAATAATAATCAGTTCTTAATTACAGGATTGCTATGAGGATTAAATGATATAAGTGCTTAGAATAGTCTCTGGCATATAGCAGGTACTATAAATGTAATTATTTCAGCAGACTAACTCGTTAGATTTATCCTGGGCAGCTTGAAAATCCAGCACTCATGGTTCAAAGGAAAGGTATAAATAGCACAGAAGCTTTGGAGATTCTATTAAACAAGACATCAAAATAAGAGAGGAAGTTTGAACAGTACACAAAGTCAATTTCTTTTTTCCTCTAGGCCATGAGTCACCAAATAAAGTTTTGTTGGAACCCAGTCCCTCCCGTTTGACTGCATGCTGTCTATCGTTGCTTTCACACTGCAACAGCAGAGTTGTGTAGTCACAACAGAAGTCATACAGCCCACAAAGACAAGAAAATTTACTATCCAACGAGAAAAAGTTTGTCAAACCCTGTGCTAGGCTGTAATTCTAAATTTTTTCTATTCAAAGTTGACAAAGGTGGCTGTCCCTCTTATGTGCTTGAAAAGAACAGCCATCTCTCACACTTTCACCCACTCAGAACCCCTTCCTGTTCTCAAGGCTGGGGTTGTTCATCTTGGTCTGCCTCTCAAGCTGTCCTATCGCCAGGCCCACATTGCTCAACTGCCTTCTCACTTCTCATCAGTTCACATCATTGGAAACTCTACTGCAATGAGTACACGTCCAACTCCTGCTCGCCTTGAAGAAGGCTCTTGAAAAGCCTAGTGGATTTGGAAATGATGAGGAAAGATGGAGACGCATCAGGGAGGGGTGTAAAGGCAGCCAATACTCAGGGACAATAATGAGCAGTAGGAGAGATGCCTACACACTCTCACTATGGGCTCCACGACCCATAACCACTGCTCAGTTGCAAAGGGCTTTGTCCAAGTCCGAGTCTTACCCCAAAAACAAATACAAAAGAGGAACTTAGAAGTAAATAATGATTGATTTTTTTGAGCTGTGCAAAGTGGTTCTCAAAGTATGGTCCAAAGTACCATTACAGAGTGGTTCTCAAAATATAATCCAAAGACCCTGGGGGCACCCTGAGACCCTTTCAAAGGCTCAGCAAGATTAAAACTATTTTCCAATAATACTAATATTATAATTTTAGAACAACAATAATATATTATTGCTATCTACTTTTCTTACTCTCATTCTCTCTTGAGTGGACAGTGGCATTTTCTAAAAGCTACAGAGCATGTTATATCACAACACATTGAATATAGACACAGGTATGTGAAGCCACTGTTTTCTATTTAACCAGACATCAAGTAAATTTAGAAAAGGTTAAAGAATCACCACACTCACTACTTTCTTTGAAAATGCAGTTATTTTTACTAAAATCTTTTATTTATATTAACATATATTGATTCTATTTTTATTATTTTAAATGCTTTAACTTTTTAAAAAATTTCTCTGTTTTAATTTCTTCTCTGGTAAACCAATGTTATGCTGATAAACCAACTCTTTGAGTAAAAAGCCCTGAATTGTAATATTTACTGATTTTCATGGTATAATTACTTCCTCCATGGATGATGTCAAACTACCAATGGTTTAACTACAAGGTGGTGAAATTCCTGACTACTTAACAATTAGCTCTCAAAGCAGGTATATGGATAAGTGCTCTGTGGGACCCTAAGCACTTTTGGAGTGTGAAGGGGTCCCTGAGACCACAATGTTTAAGAACAATTGCTCTAATAAGAACCCCTTCCTTCCACAGGTAAGGCAGGGAGATTCAGATATGGTGTCTGGCCCCAAGTCACCAAAGAAGACAAGGGCAGAGCCCAGGCTAGAACCCAGCTTTCTTCGCTCCTATTACTCTAAGCTTAACTGGAAATGAAAGTAATTTAAGCACCCAAACCTGATTTGATGTGAAAGACAGGTAAGGTGTGTGTGTGTGTGTGTACATGCACCTGTGTATGTGTGTTTGGGACAAAGAGTGGGGAGGGAAGGTGGGAGAAGGGGAATGAAAAAAAAATGTTTATTATAAGTCTTGAAATGGATGAATACCGTATAAAAAACATAAGGAATGTTGTTTTTTAAAAAATAAAAGGATTCCAGAGGTAAGAAGAACTAACAGAAAAAAATTTGTCACCTAAGACCAATGCCTCTTTATTCTTTAAATTTCCATCCCCAGTGTAAAGAATGCTTTAACAAAGGACATAATCCTTTCACACAAAAAAATCATAAGTCAAATAAACCCAGGGTGTCATGCAGTGCCCCTTTATCTGAAGGATGAGGACACGACAGTCCACTTGGAAGGAGAGCAATTTCAGCTTGATGCCCCTAGGACACACTCTATGTACTTCACCGTAAATCAAAGTCAGTCTCCAAAGGAGAGACACTCAATTCTAACTGTAGGAGTAAGGCTTCAGGCTTGTTCATCACTTCCTAAAGAGAGAGGCAGAGAGACCTTGGGCTAAATCTCCTGTATCTGAGTCAATCCAGAATGTTCTCAGGATAGATTCAGATATATGCTTATTATGCTACATTCCTGTGGAATCCTTCAAAGTACAGGAGCAAGCTGACCTGAGGACAGCATACTAATACGACCTTGTGAAGGTAATCTGTGGAACACCATCGCAGTTCCTATTGGTAAGTTTGGTGACTCCCTTGATGTCTTTCATGACCTAACAAGTCTCACGGAAAGAGACAGTGCAACAGACTGTCAGGAGCCAGATCAACAGTGTCTCAAAGGCCAGGCCAGGCCACCACGCGGATCACAGCAGCCAGTGTACAGCAACCGCACTGGGTGTGTTAACAAGGGACAATTAACCAGCGATAACCACATTAATGCCAATATCCAGTTAAAGTGAAACTTGAACAAAAAAGGAGAAAAAATCCAAAAAGGTTTAGAAAGCTAAAGTTTCCCTCAGTAAATCAGCTTTTAGAACATTCCTGACCAAACTCTTCTATCCTACTACCTTCTCTAAAATAAACTATCATATTTTCATTTTATTTTATAACACTGGTCATGATCTGAAACATTCTTATGGTTATATTTTACTTGTACAGTTTTGCTTTTTTTTTTTTTTTCTCTTCTCGCTCCTCTCAAGGAATATAAGCTCTGTGAGAATAGGGGCTATGTCCCCAGAAAGTGGAAGAATGCCTGCCAAATATAGGATCAAATATTTCCTCAGTTCAATTTTTCCTTCTCTTCTGCCTACTAAATCCATGTGAATGCCTCTTATTGGCAGATACCAAACCAGAGCCATATGTGTAATGCAATTCTCTATTTCTGCTCTGCCTTAGAATGGGTTGGTGGTGAACCTAGGTTGAAAATAGATAAACTATCACAAGGGAATTTTACCCTGAGTCTCATCACTGGCTTCCTTGTGCTGCTTCACCAAGATGGCTTTAGAAAGTTTGCTGACATCTCCAAACCTCCACCAAATAAAAATGTACAAACACTATTCTTCTATAGAAAAAGATTCTGAACATCTGCAAGCAACAAAACTGTACAATGAAAGAAACCCCCACCCCCACCCCAGACAGGGATCATATATAATTGAAGTGGTACCCAACTCCATATGAGCAGAAACCAGATGTAAAATACAGTAGGGCAGAACAAAGAAGGTTTTTGTTTTTTATTGTTGCTATTGTTACTGTTGTTGTTTTAATTGTTGTTTTTCTATTGCTTAATGAGCACCACTCCTGATGTCATAACAGGCAGAAAAGGAGCCTTGTATGAGCTACATGCAGGTGTGTAAGCAGCTAATAGAAGTGACAGCTAAGATGACAAATAACCACGGTGAAAAATGAACTATCCATGTGGTGTAAATGGGCCAAATGATATATTGGAACACCATGTGGTCTAACACAAAGCCTGGCATTCAAGATGGAAGATCTAAATCCTAACTCTGGCTCTAACACAGACCACTTTTACAAGACTGAATGAGTCATTTAAACCACACCATGCTGTAGTTCTCCCCCAGTCAAATCAGTGGAGCAAAATGTATTGCCCAGTCACAGCACAGGATGTTGTAAGGAAACAAGGGAGGTAGCAACAAATGCAGCTTATTCTAAATGCCCCAAAGTGCACACATTGTTCAGAATGATGGCCCATATGTAAGACTGTCAAGGCAGAGTTTTTGCAAAATTATTTTTTTTCCAACCTGAAAATCTCACTTTTTTAAACTGGCGTAATGGAGTAGAAATATTAAACTTCATTGCCATAATTTGGTATTCCCTCTCTTTATTTGAATTTACATTATATACCACAAACATTTAGAAGTGGAGAATCCATTTTAATTATGCCAACTGCTCCCAATAATTTGCAGCAATTTTACCATGGCCTGCAAGATTCCTCTAGCCAGAAACACACGACCTTGTCCCTGTACTCACAATCTTATATTTAGCTTTTGCCAACAGGCCGTTTAGGTTGCTCCAAATCAAATAAACTCTGAAGCCCACACAGTAAGTATTAGATCATTCTGAGCAGGAGGTACACAGGCTGGAGGTGCAAACAAAACTCAGTGCAAAAGGACATCACCCGACTTGAAATTAGACACAGAGGCAATTATGGCATAGTGGAAAAAGCACAACACAAGGAGTCAAAATAGCTGAAGTTAAGTACCAGCTCTGTCACTTACAGTATGAGAGTGGTCAAGCTCAGCTGTAAAACTGGAGTAATAGATTACTCCAAGTGACCAAAGGCTGGAGGACATGCTCTAGTCAATTCAGCATATAATGAGTGTCTTTAAAAGCCCAAGCTTTAGGGTCACACTGCCAGGATTAAATTCTATTTCTAACTTTAGCAGTGTGACCTTGGGCAAGTTACTTAACCTCTCTGTGTCTCTGTTTTCTTATCTCTAAAACAAAGACAATAATAGTGGCTACCTCACAGGAGTAAAAAGGATTAAATGAGTTAACCTGTGTAGACCACTTAGAACAGTCTGTGGCACATAGTGGCACTCAATAAACTTTGGCTATTATTATTACTCTATGCCAGGCACAAAAGACACAAAAATGAAATAAGACACCATCCATGCCAAGAGAAGTCATAATGTATACAAGATGATTTTTCAACATCCCTTCCAGATTCATGGCTCCTTTAATTGTAGCTTTGTTTTCTCATTTCTTTGCTTTCAACCCAAGAAGTATGTAGGAACCTTGGGTTTTTATTGCAGATGGGTTACTTGTCTGCTGTCACAATCTCCCCCTCCCTCATCAATGGCATGGCGGTAATACTCTCTATAGCAATTGTGTACTGCCCAGAAAACAGACCATCTGGGAACCTGGAACAAGAGCAGTGGTAAGCACACAAAAATAATAGTTTTCATAATTCTTTTGGTAGAAATAAGATAAATGGGGGCAAATAGAGAATTTTAAAAGTTTATTATTTCATTCTTTGTTGAAGAGTCTCATGGATGAGGAACGAAGATGAGGTTTAACTGAGTTCACTGTAGGCAGTTATTTAATGTTCCTCCACCCAACAGCTAGTCAGGTCAAATAAATTGCTTAATTTTGTTTAAGTTTATATATATTTAAATGATTTTTTTTTATTTTCCTTACTTTTCTTGACAGAGGAAAACAAGGGTTCCTCCCTTCAGTTTAGGATTGCAGATCCCAAACAGTAATGTTGCAAGTTTATATTCCTCTTGGAAATTTATAATAATGTGCTTGATTCCCCCAACTTTTAAATGGGGAAAAGGAGAAAATGTTGGAGGACATAAATGAAGTTAGTTTAACTGCCTATTGGCCCAACTGTTGAAAATTTATAATTTATACAGAAATGAAGGGGAGAAGCTCTCTTATTCTAGGAGGCAATAAGAAAAAAAGAAACTAACAAAAAGATAATGTTAATCTCTAATGCACAAGGCAGAACCAAGTGTAACTAAAGAAGAACTAACATTTTCAAAAGTCAAAGCCATTAATGAAGCTTAACAAAGTTACACAAGGCAGAACCAAGTGTAACTAAAGTAGAACTAACATTTCCAAAAGTCAAAGCCATTAATGAAGCCGAACAAAAATGGTATTGTAAGACATGAAATGATTTGTTGAAATTGGTCATTTTTAAAAAGTCATAAACCATTAAAATCCACACTTTTGCAACTATTTGAGTGTGACAGAGAGATCAACAAAATTGTCATGAAATGATGAAAAAGTAAATAAAAATCTAAATAATGGTCTTGGAAAGCAGTATAATGTACCAGAACCATCATTCATTATATGTTTAGAGAGGAGACCTGGGATTTAAACCTAACTATGCCACCTAATACATGAGTTAATATCTCTCAGATTTCGTTCCCTCATCTTTAAAATGACAATAATAGTACATACATGGAAGAGTTGTTGGAAACAGCATATAGGAAAATGCTAAGCATATTTTAAAGAACCATTCAATTCCATATGTTTATATTTTAAACCATCATTCCTTTATGCAACAATGATGTACTGGGGGCATGGGTGCCATTCTCTGTGTTGGGAACTTCAATCTTCTCAAAGTCCAGTAGAGCTTTGTTCAAGAATTTAGGTTCATCTTACCAGTGATGTGGGACCACTGAAGTGTTTTAAGCAGGGAAAAAGCATGATTGATTATTACTTTAACAGTTTTTTCTGGAAGCAGTATTAATAATGGATTGGAATGCAACAGAAGAAATGCAATGTTTTAAGCAAATGATAAGGACTTGACTGTTGAAGGAGTTGTGGATGGTGGGCTTGGAAAACATATAGGAATTAACAGTAGGGATAAAAATCAACCTTGGATTTATCCAAATATCTGCCTTTTTCATGCCTGCTCCTAGGCTGCTAACATCAATGATACTTGAAAATGCTATAATGGTAGGTTTACTAATCCCACATGGTAATGACTCATCCTTCATGATAATGACTTTAAATGGTTTACCCTCTTCTTCAACCTCTAGCTTTCCTACTACACCTTTCTCTCTCAGCAGATGTCCTCACAGAAAGTCCCATGTTTTCTGTAAAGTACATTAATCAATTGGCTTCCCATCACTGAATCTATAAATTTAACGTTGTCACTTCTCCTTCTTTCTTTTATTTTGTACAGCATTCTTACTTACATGGAAGAGCTGTACTCCTTTTTCAATAAGGCTAAGTCTATTTAATAAATCTCATCATCTATTGTACTTCTCCCACAATTAATTATTCTCACCCTTTCCTGTATCTGCACTGTCTCATTTCCATTGGTTCCTTCACTTGAGGATATAAAGGGACTCATACAGTAAAAAGTAAAAGTTAAAAAGAAGAAAAGAAAAAAAATCCTCCATCAGCCCCACACACTCCTTAGCTTCAACCCTATCTTTCTAATCTTTTTTAAAAGCCATGCTTCTCAAAATAGTTATCTACAATTGATATCTCCATTTCTTCACTTCCCCCTTTTTCCTTAACTCACTCAATGCAGGCTTCTGTTCCACTGAAACTATTCTTGCTGACATATCCAATAATCTTGATCCATATCTTTAAGTCCAACAAGACTCCTCAGTTTTTATCTTGCTTGACCTGGCAATAACATTTGACTTTGTTAACAACTTCCTCCTTTAAACAACATACTTTTCACTCAAATGCAGGACACCACACCCTCCTGCTCATCCACCTATTTATTTAGCTGTCTTGTCCAGGTCTCTTTGTCAGCTTCTCCTCTTGCACCCTAAATGTTGAACTTTATGAGTACTATCCCCAATACTCCATACTCTTCTCTCTAAACACACTTCCCAGAGTGATCTTATATATTACTATAGCTTCAATAAATCTCACTTCTTGTCCAGACCAACCTTGTATGAGTTTCAGAACCATGTACCCAAACGTGAAGTCCACATCACTTGATGTCAGAGTTTGCCAAGACTTATCATATCATCACCATTTACACAAGTGACCAAGCAGCAGGCAGAGATGCAGTTAGGTCCTCTCCCCTCCCCTTTACTATATGGTCCCAAAGCTTTCCCTTCTCCCCCAACTCTGTTGTATGTACATCCCAATCACCATTTCCTTCTGCTCATGTTTTATATTCATCATACTAGAGTTTATTCAATATATACTTCCCCACTAAGATCATTGGGGGCTCGGTCCGTGTAACCGTTGGGGAATTTGATGTAATTATGAATTCCAAAAATATAATTGGATCATGCCTGTAATCTGATCTGTTAATCCGGGCATGATTGAATTATGATTAGGGTGTTGACTGGGCCATGTCAGTCAGTAGGGCGTTGAGCCCCACACCCTGGTGGGTGGGGAATCAAATGTAAAAAGCAAGGCAAAGGACAGAAGAAGCAGTCTTTCGAGAAGCAGCTTTGATGTTGGAAAGAAGGCCCCAGGAGAAGAGAAGCGAACTATTTGCCTGATCGCCTACAGCTGACCTTGTGGAGGAAACAGGAGCTAAGCCCGGAGAGAAACGCAGCCCCGAGAAGAGAGGAAGTCAAGAAGCCTGAACCCTGGGCAAATGTTGGCAGCTGTCTTGCTCCAACACGTGACAATGGACTTTGGTGAGGGAAGAAACTTTTGCTTTATGGCCTGGTAACTGTGGACTTCTACCCCAAATAAATACCCTTTATAAAGACCAACCCATTTTTGGTATTTCACATTAGCACCCCTTTGGCTGACTAATACAGTCCGTATCAACCCTATTCCTATCTATATATCCAGTGCCTTGGATACAGGCTGACACATAAAAAGTGCTTGCCAAACATTTGGAAATGAATGAATGAATGAGTGCCACAATGTGATTAAATATTAAGTACATAAGGAAGGACATCTAACCAACTTTTGAGTGATCAGGAAAAACTCCCTAAAGGAAGCCTTATGCAAGCTGAGATTTGAAGAATGACTTTGAGATTGTCAGGCAAATGGCAGATGTATGAAAGAAGAGCATTCTGGTTGAAGAAGTGAAGGTATAAGGGCCTAGAGAGAGAATAATTCCAAATGACAGGAGCTTTGCACCTGAGTGAGTCACACAAGATGAAGTAGTTCAGGCAGTTAGAACCACTTGGTTTCAAAGTCAATGAAGACTATCTGGAGACCATGACAAAATACTTTAAGGAGTTTGTGTGTAACGTGCAATGTGAAGCCACTAAAAGATTTTAACCAGGGAGGGGGTTGGGGGTTGCACATGATTAGATTTGTACTTTCAAATATGCGCTGTGGCTTTAATGTGGAGAATTAATAAAAGTAGAGCAAGACTAGGGAACAGCTGGCAGGTAAACATCTATTTTGACTGATCCATTCAAAATGTGAGATTAATTGAAGAAAGATATTTGAAATAGAGAGTGTGAAAAGTTGGCATAAATTTTAGGGGTTATTAGAAATTAGACACTAGGAAACTTGTTGATGTATTTAATTGTGAGGGTAGGAGTAGTAAAGAGGACAGAGTAGTCTAGGATAATGATATACTTCAGATTGAACAAATGGATAGATGGGAGTACCATTTAATAAGACATGGAAACGGAAAGAAAAGCAGTGGGTTTTTTTTGTTTTTGTTTTTGTTTTTTTATTGTGGGCAAAAATCAAATTTTTCACAATACAAACCAATATTTGTAAAATGATATATAAATATATATGCATATGTGCATTTGCTTACATAAATGTTATTTTATATATAAATTTTTTTAAAGATGCTTAGATTACATAAATGTTACACAAAAATTACAACAGAAAACATTTAATTCATAAAGGCCTGCCCAAGTCAATCGAGTTCTAG
>JAQZBX010014939.1:0-38059 GCA_029593785.1 Cabassous unicinctus
ACTACAGAGACAATGGCAATTAAATATAATATACCATCCCGGCAGGACCTAAAAAGGAAGGAGAAAAAGCTCAAAAGGACATTACTGGGACATTTGAAAAAACTGGAATATAGACTGTAAGCTTTATATCAATGTCAAATTTCTTGAACTTGATAACTGCACTTAAGGTGGTTAGATAAGTGAATATCCTTGATCTTGGGAAATGTTCATGGCAGTATTAGATGTTCAAGGGGTATAAAGTATACAACCTACTCTCAGGTCTTCAGAAAATGGATTGATAGACAGAAAAACATAGATTGACAGGTGGATAGGTAGGTAGATGGATTTAATAGATAAATAGAATGATACAGTAAATGTGACAAATATTGGTGGATTTGGGTATCTGGGGGATAGAGATGTGTTTGAGTTCTCTATATGCGTTTTGTATTATTTTTGTAACTATCCTGTAAGTTTGAAAATACTTCAAAATAAAAAGTTAATAAAGTAATGCTTCCATAATTTGTTAAGCTGTCTTTTGTCTGTTATTTTATTTCTTAAAGTTGAAATAAAGTTTACTTGAAAATAAAAAATAAGTTTAAAAAATTATATATATGCCCATGTCCTTATCTCAGAACCTGTGAATGCGACCTTATTTGGAAAGAGTCTTTGCAGATATCATGAAATGAAGGATCTTGAGTTGAAATCATCCTGGATTACCCAAGTGGGTCCTAAATCCACTGACCAGGGTCCTCAGTAGAGACAGAAGAGGAAAGACACAGAGGCCCAGAGAAAGCTGTGTGAAGATGGGGGCAGAGACGGGAGTGACGCTGCCACAAGCCAAGGAGCGCCCGGAGCCACCAGAGGCTGGAAGTGGCAAGGAGGGATCCTCCCCTGGAGACTCTGGAGGGACTGTAGCCCTGCCTACACTGTGAGTTGGATTTCTGTTCTCCAAAACTGTGAGAGAATAAATTGGGGTGGGGGGGGTTGGGTTTTTTTGCTTGTTAGCTTTTTAGGAGTCACCAGGGATTGAACCCAGGAACTTGTACGTGGGAAGCAGGCGCTCAACCACTGAGCTACATCCGCTCCACAATTGTGTGTGTTTTTAAGCCACTCAGTCTGTGGTCATTTGTTAGGGCAGCCACAGGAAACCAATAGACACCATTGAGTACTGAGATTTGGAAGGCAGAGGATGGGAGACAACAAAAGGACCAAGGAGGACAGAGCCTGGGGCAGATCCCACCGGCCTCCCTGGATCTGAATGAGCTGTGTCCTCCACTCAGACACTAGGGACCTGTGACTGGACGGATATAGTCCTCTGTGTGCTGGGCTTCCAAGGAGCAAGCCTCCAGATGAAGCTTTCTCCTCTTGAAGATTCCATGGAGAATCTGGGCTTCACCCCTTCTCACAGGCAAAGAAAAAATGGCCAAGCAGCCCCTGACCATGTCCCATGGATGACCTGACTTTGACATCACCCTCCTAGTAGACTAGTATTTAGGAGATGGAGCCAGGAAAGAGGGAATACCCCATACACGGGTAGGACACCCCCTAACAGCAGGTTCCAGACACCGATGCAGTCTGGTGGGGGAGGGGCACGTGACACAACCTCACCGTGTCCACGCCTCCTGCCAGCAGTTCAGTAACGTTGGCCTTGATGTCCTCAAAAGGAAGCTTGCTGTTTCCCAGGAGGCGGTAGAGTATGCCAGGGTAATTGGTGAAGTCTCTCTGATGTCTCATATCCCGGTAGAAGTTCTGGGTGTATTTTTCAGCTGTGGGGCAGGAGGAAAGAAGAGTGAGGTTCCCTGCAGGTTGGAGGGAAGGAGGACTCTCTGTCCTTTTAAACTGCTGTTTTCCTGGGCACTTTGTACTAAGCCCTTCAGATCTGTTTTTCCATTTAATTCTTGCCCACAGCTCTATGGAATAAATAATAAAGACATTGAGGCCCAGGGACGTTAATCACTTGCCCACGGTCCCTTGGGGGTAAGGGGCAGAGGCAGGATTTGACTCCAGGTCTGACACCATGAGCACCACCCATTCGGCCCCTCCACCCAGCCTCATCTGCCCTCTCTCTCTCACCCAAGTCCTAGTCTTCTGTTACCAAGCACAACCAGGTCTGAAACATTATCCTTAACCCTCTGGGGACCATGGACCACTTTGAGGAACGTGATGGATGCCTTTGATCCTCCTCCAGAAAAATCTAATCATCCCCAACAGCCAGGACCTGGTCACCATTTCCAGGAGTTTCAGGTCATGCCTGGCACTCACCTCTGCCCACCAGAAGGTGGGTTCCCTACATGGCAAGTCAATCCCATTGACCTATCTCGGGACAAAGAGGCAGGCCCAGCCTGGGGCTTCCAGCTGACTCTCGTGCTCCCTCATAGGCCTGGGTTTCCTGGAGATAGACAAGGCTCTCCCAATTCCCATACTTGGCTGCCCAGGATACAGCCCTCACCTTTATTGAAAATCACATCCCAGGAAGCCACATGGTCCCTCCAGGTCTTGGTCCTGAGCAGGCGGAACAGGTCTGGAGGGAGGCTGAGCATGGGGACACTTGTGTGGAACATCTTGTATACAGCGTCAACAAACTGCTGGGCCTCAGGGTCCACCGTTTCCTCCAGCATCCCCAGGCGCTCCCCAAATATGACATTGGAGATGGCTGGAGGGTGGAAGGGCAGGAGGCAAGAGGCAGAGGCTGAGCATGCCCTCCACCCCGGACACCTGAGAGCCTCAGCTCCCAGGGACTTCCACCTACCCACCCTCCTAACATACAGGATCTCTTGCATCCAACCTCAACTTCTTCAGTAAAGAAACTAAGGTCTGAATTCCAAAGAACTGAAAAAGCAGGGTTGAAGAAAGCTGCTCTTCTGACAACCTTCAGGAGAGACATGTGGGTGGGAAACAGAGTCTCTAGCAGAGCCAGGAGAGGGCCTAAGGATGGAATTGTTCCCCTGACCCTCCTACCAGCACCCCCAGGAGCCCCTGGGCTTTCCTCCTGGGAAGAGAATTTCCTCATCTGTAAATGAATGAATTGGCTAAATACTTTCTGAAACAGGTCACATTGGAGACTGGGGGACATAAATCCCTGGGTAATTGGCCACCCCGGATGCAGTCTGGCTGGACCTAAAAAGTCACA
The DNA here is from genome assembly GCA_029593785.1 of Cabassous unicinctus. Taxonomy (NCBI): domain Eukaryota; kingdom Metazoa; phylum Chordata; class Mammalia; order Cingulata; family Chlamyphoridae; genus Cabassous; species Cabassous unicinctus. Next base: position 3,110 of record JAQZBX010014939.1, read on the forward strand.
ACAACCCCAAGTTTTTCTCCCCTACTGGGTCAAGAATTTGAATCCTGATTTCACATCAAGTTCCAGACACCCCAAATCTCCATCTGTATAACTCCTACATGTTCCCCAATACCCAACTCAGATTAACCACCCAAGCTTCACCTCCTGTGGTGGATTGAATTGCATGCCCCAGTTTGGACATGTTCTAGATTTTGGTCTATTTTCTGGTGGGTGTAGATTGCAAACAAGATCTCTTTAAGATGCTACCTCAGTTAAGGTGTGGCCCAGTTGAATCAAGCTGGGCTTTAATCTGAATTACTGGAGTCCTTTGTGAACAGAGTGAAAGGCAGATGGAGAGAGAAGCCATGGAAAGAAGAAGCTGGAAATCAGTGGAACCCAGAGGAGAAAAGAGAAGACACTGCCACATGCGTTGCTGTGGGATGGAGAAGCCAAGGAACCCCAAAGATTGCTGATCAGCCAGAAGATACCAACTCTGGGAGGAAGTGAGCCTTCTAGCCTCTGAAACCATGAGGCAATAAGTTCCTGCTATTAAGCTAACCCATCGATGGTATTTGTTTTAGCAGCTGGGAAACTAAAACACCTCTCCTCACAGACTTCAAGACTATGTACCTGGAGAGGGAGACTTGCTGATCAAAGAGCTGAACCAAACTCTGGCTTTTGGAGGATGGTGGCAATGGGAGCCTGTGCTTTGGGGACCCTCACCCCCACAGTATGAATGCCAGATGAGAAAGGGTAGGCAGCTTCCCCTGGTAGCTGATGGTGGAGGATGTAATCAGCAGTTCATCCCAGAAGCCAATTCCAATGCTTCTGCAGGGTCTGTCTTGGGTATCAGAGTGGGAGAGTGGACGCTGAGTTCTCCCACCCCCAGGCCCTCCAGGTGCAAGCCCCTTACACTCAAAGGCAAAGCGGAACAGGTCATCACTGACGTTTCCTGAGAACTTCCCGGAGCCCTGCTGCTTGATGCGCCTGTGCAGGACACTGACGAAGTCCTGAGCCACTGCGTCCAGCAGGGGCACAAAGTTCTGGACGGCCTCCGGAGCCATTACCTCCTGGTTCAGGACTACCCGATCTTTCTTCCATTCTCTCGAACTCCTGAGAAAACACAGACCCAGGTCTGGAAAACACAGAGGGGCCTGGCTTGGCTCTCCCAGGAGACCAGGTCACAGCTCATAACGACCAGCACTCCCATCAGGACCCAGCCCTCATCTCCTCCCAACACCCTCTGCCTCTCATCTCTTCCTTGCTTCCTCCCAGGCTGGGAGAGGAGACAGGAAGAAAGGAAGCAAAAGAGAAGAAAAACCGCGACCCTCTTTCACTCCTTCTGCTGCCGCTGCAAGCAAGGAACTCCTATTCTTATAACCCTTTAAGAGACTTTCCAGCACTCAGCTGCAGGCATGCCCCCCATGCCACCGTGCCTTCCTCCTGGCCAAGGCACACCTTGTGCCATTTAAGGGCCCTTCTGTGTCACTTTTCTGGCCCCTGCACAGGCAAAATTGACCTTCCTCTCCTCCTCTGCACCCCCACCATGCCCCATTACTCACTTTGGTCCGGGAGCTCAGGTACCCAGAATTGAGTAAATCATAATCCTCTGTTCATACACACTCCTGAAAATCGATTCACACAAATCCCTCTTCACTGCGTCAGGGTGTTTTGTTTATAAGAGCATTAAGATAAACTCACCCATGGTAACATGAAAACTAGGGACTTGAGAGTACCTTAGATTTGCCTACCTGGTCCTCTCTGCCTCCCCATCTAAGGGACCGCCAACCTGAATCCCTTGCTTTCTTTTATGTATAGTTTTTGTTTGTTTGTTTTGTTTTTTTGCTAATTTTTTTCCTTTTCTCCACCCACCCCAGCCCCGCTTGCTGTCTGTGCCCATTTGCTGGGTGATCCTCCGTGTCTGTTTCTTGCCTTCTCTTCTCGTTTTTCACCTCCATGCTTCACCAGGATTCGATCCTAGGGACCTCCGATGTGGGAGAGAGGCACCCTGTCATTTGCGCCACCTCAGTTCCTGGTTTCTGGTGCGTCTCACCTTGACTCTCCCCTGCGTCTCTCTTTTTTGTTGTTGCGTCATCTTCTTGCTGCGAGGTTTGCCGCGCGGGCCCGGCTTGCCTGCTCGTTCTTCACCAGGAGGCCCCAGGGATCGAACCTGGGTCCTCCTATATGGAAGACTTGAGCCACATCCGCCTCCCTTATGTATAGTTTTATATATCTGATCTACATTTATTTCTAAAGCATACTTTTATAAAATGTATGCTTGTTTATAACTTCTTTAAAAACTGTTGCAGCTGTAAGAAGAAATGAAGTCGTAAAGCATATGGCAACATGGATGAACCTGGAGGACATTACGTTGAGTGAAGCAAGCCAGACACAAAAGGACAAATACTGTATGAATGCGTTACTATGAACCAAATATATTGTGTAACATTGTTTTGATTAAAAAAAAATTTATATGTATCCAGTACATTCAATTGAGAAATGTGTATATTTATTCATCTGTGTTTACTTTTTAGTTTTTAATTGTTTATATTTTCAATTATTAAATGTACAAAATAACATTTAAAAAAAAAAGTGTTTGAAAACAAAAAAAAAACTGTCATGCTTCTGGGGGCTTCCTTTTTACTCTCAATTTTATGTTCCTAAGCATCACTCATATTGTTATGGGAACCTGAGTCATTCATTTGACAGGCACATAACACCGTTTATCATTCACTCCTGTTGGACATTTAGGTGGTTTGCTGGTTCCTGCTATTAAATACTACTATAAACAGTCTAGTACGTGTCCCCTGGGGGCACGTGTAAGAGTTTCTTGGAAGTATATCCCTGAGAGCAGAACTACTGGGTCATAGGTATGTGAATGTTCATCTTTAGGAGGTAATGTTCAACCATTCTTCAAAGTGGTGGCAACAGTTTACACTCCCACCAGCAATGCACGAGAGTTCCAGTTGCTTCACATCCTCACCAGCGCTTGATATAGTCACATTTTAAATTTTTGATAGGCAATTTAATGGAAAATGGTACCCACTTCACTTAACACAGACTTGTCCATGTTTCTCACTGTCCCTTTAGACTTTGCGGAACTCTAGGTAGCAAGGCCCTGCCCTACTCATCATTGGACCCCCAGCGCCTGGCACATAGTAGGTGCTCAATACAGTAGACTTAATGAATGAGTCAATAAATGAGAACTTTGTAAGGTCTTTTCTTACTAAGATCTTCAGCTGACCATTCATCGTCACCATCATTGTTTTATGGAGGCAAGAAGATTCCAGGGATTTATTTGCCTAGAGACGCCAGCCACAACAGGCAGGGCAAGCCTGGCCCCAGCCCCTCAGGCCCAACCTCTGCACGCCCCACAGCTGCCCCTCATCTCCACCCAGCTGCCGGGAGATGGCCCAGGACTCACTTCAACAGGACTCCGATGGGTCTCTTGTAGTGCTCGTGATAGGCCATCCAGGGCGGAATGAGGTATCGTTCTGGGTTGGGGCCCTCGGACTTAAAGAGAAGGGCCACATCTTCAGGGTCGATGATAAAAACCGACTCCCTGTTGCCGAGCTTCTCCCTGGGGTGGCAGGAGAGAAGGGCTGTGACTTAAGCATCCAAGGAACCCATGGAGACACGGGGCAATCAGAACAGGGTCTCAGCACAGCCACCTTATGGTGAAGAGTGGGTGCTCCAGGGGAGCAGGTGTACCTCAGTGGTTGAGAACTTGCTTCCCATGAGCGAGGTCCTAGGTTCAATCCCTGGTACCTCCTTAATAAATAAATAAATAGATAGATAGATAAGTAAATAAATAATTTTTTAAGAAGAGTAGATGCTTGGGGGACAGATGTGGCTCAAATGGTTGGCTGTCCGTCTCCCATATGGAGGGACCCAGGCTCGATCCCTGGGATCCCCAGGTAAAAAAAAAGAAGAGTGGATGCTCCAGAGTCAGACAGGGCTAGGGCTTGATCCAGGTTCCAGAACTTACTCACCATGTGACCTGAGGCAAGTCCCTGTCTGAGTCTGTTTACTCTTCTATACAATGTCTGAGTCTCACATTGTATACAATGGAGAGAAATACAGTACCATCACACAGGGTTGCTGAAGGAGGAAATGGTATGAAGCACCATATAGATGTGGCCCTCGATGAGCACTCTAAGTGGCAGCTTTATCATCATCCTTATTTTCACCATTGTGGCTGTCATACACCAGCACATGTCCAGATTCAGCCCCACCCCCATTTTACCCTAGAGACTTCCAGGGACCTTCACGTCCTCCATCCCACACTCGCTCTGCCTTTGTGCATACCCTCAGCAGCCCCCACCCTCTCACCCACCTGCAGAGCTCAGAAACATGGCTCACTGTCGTGTCATCGCTGGCGTGACTCCATGCACCAGGGGAGGACAATTTGGGTATGGCTAGCTAGGCCAGCCAACCTCTTCTAGGCTGCAGGATGGAAATTCTGGGGGTGGCCCCCACCCCCACCCCCAGGAGTCAGAAACCTGGCAAAGCTCTCTCACTATTAAAACTGCAAAAAAATATCAAGCCCCAAGTATGGATATACCTGGCAAAGCACTTTGCAGATTGTCTCTAGTAAAATACAATTTTTAGAAAACAACAGAAAATTCCACTTTTCACTTGCATCTGCCTTTTGCATAAGAAAGTTCATTCAAGATATTAAGATATTAAGGCAGGGGTTCTTAACAAGGAGTCCATGAGCTTGAATAGAAATTCAAAAAACACATTATTCTTGTGGGGACGTGTTGGTGCGGGTGTGATATATTTATTAAATAATACACAGTATAGTGTGGACTTCCTAAGGGGACCGTGGTTTTCATCTGACAGCAAAGGGGTCCGTGGAATAAAAAAGGTTAAGAACCCCTGCTTTAAGGCAAAATATCAAGATGTAAAAACACACAGGTACAAGCCAAGTGCTTGGGAAAAGAGACAGAGAAAGAGAGAGAAGGCTGCTTTAACCCTTGAGTCACAGGATCTCGGCGGCCTCCCCCGGTCCCCTTCGTTTGCCTGTGACCTCCCAGAAAATGTCCCAGTGTTTTTCCAGCCACCACATGCTCCATTCCACCCTCCTAACCCCCCAGCTCAGCAAAATCCTTGAACTGTTATTATTATTAATCCCCTTTCTGGGAATCCAGCCCAAGGCAATGACCCAGACTTGGGGCCAGGCTGAGGGCATTGATTCCGGCATTGTATCTAATTGCAAAAAAGGCACCAAAGAGCCACTTTAAACAACTGCTGAAAAAACATGGCCCATGCATACTGTGGAACATGGTGCTGCCTTTTAAACTTAGATTGAAAGAGAAAAGAAGTTCTTGATCTATTGATGTGGGACATCAAACAGCATATATATCAGGAAGTTGAGATTGTACCTGATTTCAGCTTTTCATTTGTGTTTGTATTTTCCAACGTGTTCTATAAAGAACAGGAACAACTTTCGTGTTAAGGAAAAAACCCACGAAAGTCATATTTAAATTCCCCACGTTTATTCAGAAGTTTATGGTTCTCAGACTTGAAGAGTGTCATGATAGCGCACAGAACTGGAAGACAGAAAATTCAGGTTCCAGCCCTGGCTTTACCCTGCTGAGCAGTGTGACCCTGACAAGACCCTTCTCCTCCCTGGGCCTCGGTTTTCCCATCTCTAAAATGGGGATAATAACACCCACTTCAAGGATATGTTGCAAGCTCAGATGAAAGTGACTCTAAGAACAGGAAGGGACATGATAAAAGAAGAGAGCTGTTCTTGGTCCTACTGGGGGCAATGGAAGCCAGGAACGAGGAGGGGGCCGTGAAGCAGCAGATTGACAAGAAGAGGCCAAACCACCAAGTAAGGTTGGGAGCAGAGACTCAGACAGCTAAGGACATGCAGAGAGGCGAGGGGAGAGGCACTGGCCAACCTTCTCCCCAGCCCAGGCACTGGGCCAGGGGGCTCTCCCTGCCTCCAAAGCAGCTGTATAAAACAGCCATTTAGACCTCAAAAGGGGCTGTGGGAGCAGGACGAGGGACCCTGACTAGTGAGCAGCCGGACCCAACACAAACAAGCCTGGCCTCCCACCCCACTCCACCCCCTGCCAGCCCACCTTTCAGATCCATCTTCCTCCCCGGCTCCCTGTACTCTGAATGTTTTCATAACTGTCCCACTAAACCCTTTCTCTTAAATAAAAAGGACTGTCCCTCCTTGTCCCCTCTCCCTGCCCCCCCCATTCCTCTCAGCTGTGCGCTCAGAAAAGAACCCAGATGTGGCTTGAAGGTTGCTAAACCAGGAGCAAGGGAGACCCCTCACCCGGGGCCACAGACCCCAGGCCCTCCCTCCTAGCCGGAAGCAAGGTAGATCCTGGGCATGGGGAAGCTACCCATCCAGGCTACGTGGGAGGGACAGAACCAGCCCCTCCAGAAGCCGAGGGCTGCACCCCAGTAGGACAGGGAGATTGCTGGGTGACCAGGACAAGAATCCTGACCTCTCTGAGCCCCCTAGGATCACAGGTGGGGATCGTCAGCCTTCCTCACGAGGCATCCGGAGGGCAATGGATGTGGGTAGGCTTTTCATAGTGCTCATTCTCTCACCAGCCCCACAAAGTTTTAAAGGGGATGGGGCCTGGGGAAGGTTGAGACCTCAGGCCTGGGAACCGAACCCACAAACTGGGAAGCCTTTCCCTTCTTCTGCCACCTTCCTCAGGCCTCAGAGAAATCACATCAGAAGGTAGGCAGGAGCCTGGGGTGGGAGGGAACACAGCAGGGCTGCCCAGGCCCCTCTGCCTCCTGATCCCGCTGGCCCCCACCCCTCTCCAGGCTTACCTGTAAATGGGACCATACTTCCGGAAATGCTGGATGTTGCGGTAGTGGATTTCGTGCATGCCATTCTCCCTCCAAAAACGGTACAGATTTAGCCAGCCATTGTCACCAAGGGAGGGGATCTCACTGAAGGGGCGGGGGTGGCGAGTGGAGAAGCTGGCTGCTTCTCTGGTAGGCACTCTGGGGTGTCCCGTGCCCTCCCGCGGAGAGTTCAGGAGCGGCTGGCAGCCTTTGACCAGGGCAGAGCGTGGAGGGAGCCACCTGACCAGCATGCTGTCCCCACAACTGCCACTGTCCCTGCTCCACTGCAGAAGGGCCTGCTGGGGAGACTCTGGCCCAGGCCCCCCTCCCAAGCTTATAACCCCAGCTCAAGGCTAGGCGCTGAGTGGCGTGGCGCCTGGCCGCCCTCCTCCAGCTGGCTCCAGCCCACACACAGCCCCTCCCACAGTCGGGACGCAAGGCTCAGTTTGGAATTTCCACAGACAGAGAGGCTCCCCAAAGCCCAGGGAGACCCCTTGGAGCCGGCCCATCAGGTTCTTGAGATATCTGGCCCTCTGCCTCTGCTGGCTGCCCACTGACCCCTTCAGTGAGCCCAAGGCATAGGCAGGCACCCGTCAGGATGTGAGGGCTTGGGGATAACGAGGGGCACAAGAGGGGACCTGACCACCTTGCCAGCTTTGGGGCAGCAAGTTGTGACCCAACTATTTATGTGATTATAAACTGTTTTATTATAGTTCCCTGAATTTTAAAATTCTACTTTTTCTACTTGTGAAAAAAAAATGCCCTGTATTTTCTGAAAATTTTGTAATTGGCAGGTATTGCTATTATTATTTTTAAAGATACTACTATTTGTAAAAAATAAATGAAATTAAAGCCAAAAAAGGCTCATTGTAGAACCCTAAGGAATAAGATAAACAAAGAAAATTAAAATCTCCTGAGTACTTAATGTTGAGTAAAAGAAGCCAGATACAAAAGAATACATACTGTTGGATTCCATTTTCATCTAGTTCAAAACTCAGCAAAATTAACTTATGGTGTTAGAAGTGGTTCCTTTGTCGGGTAATGCCTGGGAGAGGCATGGAGAATTTGCTGGGATGCTGGAAATGTTCTGTCTTGACTTTTGTGTTTACATATGTGAAAATTCACCAAGGATTTTTGCATTTTATTGAATGCAAGTTATACCTCATTCGAATAAAATGTAGGTTTTTTTCTAAAAAACTGAGGTTTTTTTCTAAAAGATTATTTTCCCTTTACAAAGAGGATGCTGGCCACTAAATAGGAGTTAAATCCAAATCAAGGTTTGGTGCAGCTTCCCACCTTCCTAGAAGATACGGTCCCTGGCTCAGGGAGAGTGATTTAAAGCTTGGAGCCAGTGGAGGAGTACAGGAAGCAGACCCCTGGAAGTTCGGTGGATCCCTGCCACCTGGCAGGGGAGGGGCAGCGACGCAGTCATGGGTCCCAGCAGAGTGACCATCGCCACACCTGAACACCCATCCTGCTGTCCCAGCGGCAGCCATCGGGCACTCTCTGTTTATGTGGGCAAGGAAGGTGGTCCTGGATTTTATCAAACACTGCCAGGGATTCCGGGGCCGGGCAGCCCACGCACAAATTCACACAGATGGCACTTTTGGAGATTCTCCATCAAATGACTCCCCACACCTCGTCAAGGCAGAAGACAGAAACTCACTTTCCCAGCATCTCCTGCAACTAGGATGCAGGCAGACGACTTGGGGCTCTACCAGTCAGGTGCTCCCTTGTGAAATTTTGGTTGAGAAGGTAGTATCAGGGCGAGGCAGGCGCCATGTGGACTCCACTGCAGCCTCAGAGCCCTCTGGGGCTCAGCAGGGTCGCCACTGAGCGGTCCTGGGGTGTGATTTTAGCAATGCCCCTGACACCTTGGCATCTGAGCCTGTTTTTTTGCCCTCCTGGAGATTTTGTTAACTACATCGTGTTCCTTTTGATGAATACCTCTTCTGTCCACATTAGCCAAAGCGCATTCTGTTGTGACCACTAAGAACTCTGAATGATACAATCGTAAATAACTAGTTTTACTGCTAAAAGTCTGTCATACTCTTACATTTCAAGCTTATCATTTACACCTAAATTCAATAAGTTGGATCATTTTGTACCATCCTAATTTTAATTTATGCCCATAGGCTTTAACTCATTAATGGGGTATTCTGGGAACAAAAGAGAGAAAGTCTCATTACAAAGTGGCATTTGATGGAAAGAGGGGGGCAAAAAGGATTGCCACGGGGACTACTACCGTAATACTTGTAGTTCTACCACCCTCAGACAAACGTTAAAAATATTTTGGTATATTTCCTTCCAGTCCTTTTTTCCTATTGATTCTTCTTGGTGTCTTTCTTTTTCCCAGTGGTTGAAATTTTGCCAATTTGTCAATGCAAAATCATCAAAGTAATCCATGTAGGTGATTTAAAAATTCAAACCGTATTTCTATCAGTCAGGGCCCCACTAAAGAAACAGAACAAGCGGGATATTACATATTAAGAAATTCATCACACAGGATTTGCTTATTGCATCTGTGGGGGATGGCAGGCAAGTCCAAAATCCACAGCGCTGGCCATTAGGAAGGGCAGGCTGGAACGCCTACACACCAATTGAAACTGCTGACCTCAGGCAGAATTTCTTCTTCAGGGAAGCCTCTGCTCCTCTCTTGAGGCCTCTCCAGCCATTGAATTAGGCCCACACAGATTATCTAGGATAATCTTCTTTACTTAAAGTCAGCTGATTATAGAATTGAATCACATCTACAAGATCCCTTCACAGCAAAACCAAGATTCCTGTTTGATTGAAGCCTAGTCAAGATGACACACAAAACTGACCATTTCAGCACTACTAAGCTTATAAGAAAAAGTCAAACTCCTCTGCTCCAACTCTCCTTACTCCTAATGCCACTTCCCAGAGGGGAACGGAAATCTCGATACTGTCGTTTATATCAGGTTCCTTTTCATTTCCGTTTCTTCTTGGAAGCATCCTGAGTGGGCCTTCCACCCATTTACTTTCCCCAATCCATGTTGCTTGTCTCTAAGCCTGTATACAGCTAGTACACAGCTATTGCTCACAATCCTCTTGGAAATTTTCTTTCACTCGCTCCTGTTTCCTGGATCCCACGGCTCCCTTGTTTTGCCAGAACGCCTCCATCTTAATTTCATTCCTAGGGTTGCCATCACAAAATACCACAAACTGCTGCCTCAAAACAGCAGAAAAGTATTCCCTTCCAGTTCTGGAGGCCAGACGTTGAGAATCAAGTTGTCAGAGGCCCGTGCTCCCTCTGAAGCCTGTAAGGGAGAATCCTTCCTGGCCTCTTCTGGCTTCTAGTGTTTGGCGTCTTGGCTTGTGGCAGCGTAGCTCCAATCTCTGCCTTGTTTCTCCATGTCCTTCTTCCCTCTGTCTGTCTGTCCTCCTCTTCCTGTAAGGACAGCAGTCATGTTGGATTAGGGCCCACCCTCATCCAGTGTGACCTCATCTTAACTTAGTTACACCTGCAAAGACCTTATTTCCAAATAAGATTATATCCACAGGTGCTGAGGGTTTGGACCACAACGTATGTTTCTGGGAGACATAGTTCAACCCATAGCAGCGTCTTTCATACCTTCCTTAGAAAGGATGCGTGAGAGAGAAAATCTCCAGACCTTGCTCAGCTGAAGATGTCTTTATTCTGTCCTCTTACTTGGTTGAAGGTTTGGCTATAGAATTCTAGGTTGGAAATTGCAGTTTTTAATACTTTTTTGAAGCATAGCTACGTTGTCTTTTTGATAATTGCCTCTTGTGTCCATTGAGAAGTTCAAAGCCATTCTGAGTCCTGAATCCTTGCATTTGTCCGGTTTACCTTCCCCCCAGTAGCTCTCAGGGCCTCCTCTTTATTTGGGCTGCTCTAAACTTTCACAATCATGCACCTTGTTGCCATTGTCCTTGAGCTGGGTACTTGGTGAGCGCTTTTAGTTTGGAACTCATGTCCTCAAATGCCTGGAAATTTTCTCATGTAATTTATTTCATAATTTCTCACCTCTATTTGATCTGTTCTCTATTTCTGAAACTCCTGTTATTCATGTGTTGAATCCCATGGGTTATCTTTTATTTTTTCTTTCCTCTCTCATTTTCCATTTCTTTGTCTGTTAGTTCCACCTAATGAGAGATTCCCTACTTCGGCTTCCAATCTCTATGTTTCAATTTTTATTTCCATTATCATGCATTTTTTATTAATTTTCAAGGGTCCTTTCTTGATGAGAATGACAATGTGCTGCTTCCCTTAACTCTCTGAAGACATTCGCCTTCCGGTTTTTTCAGTTTTCTTTTGCTCTCTGCATTGTCTCTGTTTCCTCTGTGTTCCTTTTGCTGTTTGTTTTGGTTTCTGCATTTCTTGTTAGAAGTGTCTTCAAATATCTGCTGATTTGGGACAATCCATTCAAACTGAAGCATCCGGGCCCTGAAAGGCTGGCCAGAGGTTGGAACATGTGGGTGGGCTTGTCCAGCTGTGGCTTCAGGGCAGGGGCATCAGGGAGGGCTCAGACAGATCCCCACTGTGGCTCTGCCAGTTCTCACTTGTGCTGCTCATTTTCCCTGAAGAAATATATTCTAAATTTTCAGTAGGGACCACTCCCTGGCCTCACTGATGGCTGGCATCCCAGGGTCCAGAGCCTCCTTGCCTCTCCAGAGAGCAACCTCACTACAGTGGCCCGGAAGCTTCTGGCTGTTCTACGCACACAGCAGTCAAAGATCATTGTGTTCCTACAGTGTTGGGTGCTGCTGGGTTTTCACTCAAATTGCCATAAACATTACCCCTTGATTATTAAATGTTCCTTAACTGTCTCTTATAAAACCTGCATCCCATTCTATCAGATGAATGAGGTCATCTGTGCCTTTTTCTTTTATGTTCAGAGTTCACCATGGAAGGTTAGGTGGGGCAGACCGTGTTGGGTAGCAAGCAGGGGTGGGGGGAAGATGCATTTATTCATTCTTACCCCGGCAGCATCAGCCGTGGCTCTTCGTGGCCCTGCTCACTGGAACTCCGCGGGGTCCAGGGCCCGCACAGGAGCTCACGGTTGGGGGAGGCAGTGTGGAAGCCAGGAGCACAGTGAGCCTCTGAAGGAGCCCCGCCTTCAAGGAGAGGGATGAAGCGGGATTTGGGGGCTGAGGCTCAGTGGCCCCCAGGGCTGAGATTGGGAGGAAAATGAAGCCCCAGGAAAGAGGACAAGGGAGGAGCACTTCGAGAAGGCAGGAGAGAACCTGGAGGCGGCCAGGAGACGACTGCTGCTCAAGAAGAGAGCAGGTAATAGTGCCAAATAGTGCCACTGGAGAGGAAAAAGAAAAGGCAAAAGGGAGGGGTCCGCGTCTGTGTTTTTATCCCTTGAGTTTTCACGCCTTTCACCGGCCTGTAGTTCGCTAGATCAGGGCAGGCTTTGCCTCCACAAAGAACGGCCATCCACAGCCTACTGGTCTCAGGCCAGTTTCCTACCCTCCTGGATAGGCAACAGTTCAAGGAACAAGTCCAGAGAGCAAATGAGAAGGGAATGGGGAACAAAGCCCCAGCTGATGACCTTGAGAAAGTGCGAATGTCCACGCCAGTGCGGGTCTCCGTGTGAGCTAGAGGGCGTGGCGAAGCCCTCCACACGGGCCTCACGCTCCGTGGACCTTCCCCTCGAGGAGTGCTGGACAGGAGGCAGGAACTTGGATGGGCAGACCCAGGCAGGCAGAGAACAGTGGGTGGGAGGCAGGGCCAGGACAGAGCAGGCAAGGAGGACCCGGGAGGGGGCCAGGCCAGTGGGACAGGAAGCACATGAGCTCCAGAGAAAGTTCCTCACGGGCCACACCATGCCCCGCAAGGATGAGCAGGGGTGGGACTAGGAAAGGGGGAAGAGAAAATGCGGGATGGGAAGAGCCTCGCCGGGGACTGATTCTCCACCTGGGGTCCTGCCCGCTCTGTCCCCACAGTAGTGGAGAAAGGGGTCCCGGTGAGCAGGACTCGGCCTTGTCAGGCTTCCTGAAGTTCACCCCACAGACCTCCCACAACCTTGTCTTGTTTGGTCTCCTAGCTGAGGCTGGCCTGGGCAGCACACCCCAGCCCACTGCTCTGGAATTCCTCCAACGCCCCCTTCCAGGTTCTGATGATGCAGGACCAAAGCAGGAAGTAGAGCAGTGCCCCCAGGCAGCCAGCCTCCCAGGCCAGGGCGCAGCCTGCGGGAGGCCAGGCCTGGGGACCCTGCCCCACCTCCCCAGTATCTGGATTCAGTATATCAAGACCATCCTGGTTCTCCACTGACAGCTGGGGAGAGGTGGCATGGTATGGCAGAAAGAGCACCTGGCTCTGTGGCCTCAGAAAAGTGCCACTGCTTTTCACGTCCCGATTGTTAGAATGTGTTGCGCGCTTGTGGCGTGCAGGAGTATGACCACCATTATTCCGTTCGTCTGCTCCCTTAAGAGGCAGCACTTTCCCTGCTTTACAGATGAGGAAATCGAGGTGTAGCCAGGGTGGGCACCTGCCCAAGGCCACAGCGCTAACGCGCGACAGAACCAAGCCGTCCCTCTCCCAGGCCTGGGGTCTTGGTCCCTTTGTCACGCTGCTGAGAAGTGGGCCTGTGGACCCTAAATGTGGGCAGTGAGTAATGTAAGAAAACAGTCTGCATAATGTAGAGCCATGACCAGACGTTAAATATTTAAAATTAGCCTAAGCTAACCGAGGTCTCACAGGCCGAGACCTGGAAAGGCCCTTAGGCATCATTTCCTTAGGCCCCCTTTGTACAGATGGGGAGACTGAAATCCAGAGAGGGACAGGGACCTACCCTGGGTCACTAGAGCAAAGCAGGGGCCGAGGCCAACCTGAAATCAGGCCTCGAGCCCCCCAAAGAACCACAGGGGCCTATACCAAGAGCGTCTAACCTGAGAAATATCAGACACAAAAGCACAAATATTGTATGATTCCACTTACAGGAAATATCTAGAATAAGCAAATTCAAAGAGAAAGTAGATTCGAGGTTACCTGGGATGGGGGATGGGGGGCGGCGGAATAGGGAGTTATGGCTTAATGGGTACAGAGTTTCTGTTTGGGGTGATGGAAAAGTTTTGGTAATGGGTGGTGGTGATGGTAGCACAACCATTAGCACAAAATGTAACTAATGCCACCGGCTTGTACACTTAAAAATGGCTAAAATGGAAAATTTTATGTTATATATACTCATTACCACGATTAATTTTTTTTTTTTTTTTTAAGAAGAGTGGCCTCTCAGAGAAGCATGGCTGGCGCCTCCCCTCCACCTGCCCTGTGTGAAACCAGCTCAGAAATCATCACAGACCTGCAGAGGCTGATGGCAGAGGGCAAAGCAGGAGGAGGAGATAAGGAAGCCTTCATCACCCCAGCCTTGGAGGAATGTGAAGAAACAAAGGGATTTCACCTTGAAGCCCCAGTGCTCGTCATCCTCCCCAGCTGGCCCTGATCTGTGGCTGTGATTCAGCATGGCTGGCTCGAGAAGGGGCCCTGGGGCCCTGGAACTGAGGTCCAGCGTGAGGCCAAGACCTTGGCAAATCAGGTCACCGCTGCGCCCAGGATAGCCCCTCAGCCCTGCCCACCCGCTGAGCCTCTGTTGCTTTCCTCCCCTACTCTGCTCCCTCAACCACTCCTGCAGTCCTGTTTCTCCCAGCCCACCCTCCCACCCCTCTTCCCAGCCCCTTTCCCTCCCACACACCCTCCTGTACCTACCACCTTCCCAGATCAATCACAATAAAGTTGTCAAAATATTTCAACAAAAATATAGCCCACTTGATAAAAATATGTCCATCAAAATACATGCACATGCAATAGAGAACCTTCATGACAACAATCCATACTACGCCTTATATTTTACATTAAAGAGTATGACTTTCCTCCATTTTTTTAATCCAAAATCTTATCTTATAAAGGATAGATTTAAAACACACATATAAGAGACAGAAAGTAGATTAGTGGTTGCCTACGGCTGCAGGGTTGGGAGGCTTGGGGGATGATACATGAAGAGTATGGAGTTTCTTTTTGGGTTGATGCAAATGAAGACGTTCTAAAATTGATTCTTGCACAACTCTGTGAATATACTAAAAGCCTTTGAATTGCACAATTTAAATGGGCGAATTGTATTATATGTGAATTATATCTCAATAAAGCTGTTACCAAACACACACACAAATAAGTACACACCGAGCCGACTTCCTGTCGGCTCTTTTGGTATGTCTAGCAGCCTGTAGATCAGCCATGACAGTGAAATTCTTCCTACACAGCTACTTGACCCAGGAATTCACCAGTGTTGAACCACTTCCAACAAATTTAAAGCAGCAGCTCTTCAGAAGGAAGAAAAAATATTTGCACTCATCAATAATGGTTGTTTTCCCTAAGGGAGTTGAATGTTGCCCCAAGCATGGACTGTGTGTGTGTTAACATGTTAACATATATATATATACCATAAAATTTGCCATTTTAACCATTTTTAAGTGCACAGTTCAGTGGCATTGATTACATTCACAAGGTTGTGCTACTATCGTCACCATCCGTTATCAAAACTGTTCCATCACCCCAAACAGAAATTCTGTACCCATTAAGCCATAAGGTACCCATTCCCTGCTCACCCTGGGCCCCTGGTAACCTCCAATCTACTTTGCCTCCATCCAGTCATGGACTTTTTGATAAAGAGAGCTTAGAGGAAGCTTGTTTTGCCTCACTGGTGACCTCCAGCCTGGAATGACATCAGCCTGGGTAGATGACACCTCACAAGCAGCACCCTGGAAGAAGCAGTGAGTTCTCAGACAGAAAACATTGCTTGGAAGAACCTCTGGCCTCCAGGGCACATTGGGCCTCCAACATGGGCCAGGAGCTTCCACAAAGGAAAGCATCCAACTTGCTTTTCCTCCAGAGAAGCATATAACTAAGTTAAAATTTAGAAATTCTTGATTTAAAGGCAATTACTCAGCTATCAACCTCGTCCTACACATTGGCCAGTCATTAGTTGAAGGATAGACATGTGATTCTGTTTAGGCCAATGAAATGCAGGTAAGAGTGGGCTGGAGGCTTCTGGGAAAGATTCCCCACTTTTCTGCAAGAGCTTCTAGAAGAACATTATTCTCCCTGGATGAGGCTGAATGTATTAGTTATCTGTTGCTGCTTAGTAGTTTAAAACCACAATCTTTGTTCTCTCAGTTCCTGTGGGTCAGTAATCTTAGCTGGATGGTTCAAGGTGAAGGTACCTTATGTGGGACTGCTATCAGCTGAAGGCTTGACTGGGGCTGGAGGATCTGCCTCCAAACTTCTTGATTAAACTGGCCCAATTTCAAGACTTTCCAGTAGTTGTTAGAAGAAGGCCTTGGTTCTCCCTGGCTGTTAGCTTAGCTTCAGTTTTTCACCTCATGAACCTCACCTAAGGCTGCTTGAGTAGCTTCACAATATGGCAGCTGGTTTTCCCCAGAGCTAGTGATCTGAGAGAGAGCAAACAGAAGGCTGCATTACCTTTTTTGTTTGTTTGTTTATTTGTATAATTTAAAACTTTAATTTTTATTTACTTAGAACAACATTAAATAGCAAATTAAAAAAACAAGCAACATGGCAAGGTGAGAGAGGGACTTGTAGAAGAAAGGAAAAAGCCGAGACTTCCTAGTACCGTCTGCCCAGGATTTGCCCCCGCTATGTTTACTCCTCTGCGCCTTTTCCAGGGCCCTTGCTCCCCCTTCCTGCCCACCCACCCACCCACCCCCACACTCCTGCATTTATTACTTCTTGATTTTATTCCCCAGTGACACAGGACTTCACTGGACCTTAGGAGTTAAGGAGAGACCACAGTCCATCAACCCTAATGTGCACATGTTCACAGCTC
Source organism: Cabassous unicinctus (assembly GCA_029593785.1). Taxonomy (NCBI): domain Eukaryota; kingdom Metazoa; phylum Chordata; class Mammalia; order Cingulata; family Chlamyphoridae; genus Cabassous; species Cabassous unicinctus. The sequence goes on from JAQZBX010014939.1 coordinate 19,747, forward strand.
CACACCTCAGGAAGCAAGACGGCCCTCTCCACAGATGGCATCTTCACTTTCTGTTGGCCAAGGGTCTCCCCTGGGGCCCACCTCACTTCCTGGCCTGACTGGGTTGCCATAGTCCTTCAACATTTCCAAGAAACCACGAATTACATTATCTTTTATGACCTAATCTCCAGGGTGACACATGGCCACTTCAACTGTTTTTCTGTTTGTTCAAAGCAAGTCACCAAGTCTAGCCCATCCTTCAGGAGAGGCTCCACCATTTAAAGGCAGTATCAAAAAATTAAACCACACCAAAGAAACCTGCAGCCTCAGAGATTTTGGGCAGCCATCTTGCAATGACAAATAGGAACCAGTGTTTGAAAGATGTTGACACCATTTAGAAAGATGTAAAGATACAAGGGTTGGGTTTTCTGCTGTTTTGAATTAAACATTTCCTGATGTTTGTAGAAATGAAGACTGCTGCACAGAGAGTCATGTGGTCTATGCACCCGTGGTGCAAACAAGGGACAATCCCACACAATGACCAGAGGGGACTCCAGGAGACTTCCCCTGACTTGCTAGGTTGCCCTTCATGGAGGGGCCAGTGGGCTCTTACCCAGGTGAGATTCAGCCAAGGGGTGCTCTCCATCTGAGGAGGAGACTCCGTGAATTAGAAAATCCTGAACAGTCACACACCCTGTATTTTCTTATTTTGTTGCCCAGACAGGATGCCCAAATACTAGATTTTTGACATCAAAACCAAACTCCCAGCCCACAGAATGGGAAAAACTATTTGCACGTTGTAGCCAGAATATATAAATAACTCTTACAACTCAACAACAAAAAGACAAACGACCCAGTTTTAAAAATGGGTGTGATGGTTAGGCTAATGTGTCAACGCAGGCAGGTAATTGTGTCCAAGTGTTTGTTCCAGCAAGCACTGGGCTAATTGTAATACAAGAGCAATTATGGACTTCGGTCACCAGTGAGTTTACTGCGTGGGTAGCTGATTACATCTGCAGCAATCAGGGAGATTGCATCAGCAATGAGTGACACTTTTATCTAATCAGTTGAATGCCTTAAAAGGGGAAGTGATTTCAACATTCAGAGAGAATTTCCCAGCTCGTCTTTGGACAGCCAACTTCTCCCAGAAACTCATCAAGGATCTTTCATTGGACTTTCATCGAAGCCCCTGGTTTGCAGCCTGCCTGCGGAACCTGGACTTGTGCATCCCCACCATCACGGGAGAGACTCTTATAAAATCTCATACTATTGACAGATATCTCCTATTGATTCTGTTTCCTGAGAGACTCCTGACTAATACAATGGGCAAAGGAGTTGAATAGACATTTCTCCAAAGAAGATATACAAATGGTCAACAAGCACATGAAAAGATGCTCAACATCCTTAGTCTTTGGGGAAATGTAAATCAAAACCACAATGAGATACTACTTCACACTGGGAGAGCTGTAATAAAAAATTCATTTAAAAAATGGAAAATAAATATTGTCAAGGATGTGGAGAAATTGGAGCCCTCTTACCTGCTAGTGGGAATGTAAAATGGTGCAACCACTGTGGAAAACAGTTTGGTGGTTCCTCAAGAAGTTAAACATAGAATTACCATATGAGCCAGCAATTCCACAACCAGGTATATACCTACAAGAGCTGAAAACAGGTGTTCACACAAAAACTTGTTCACAAATGTTCAAAGCAACACTATACTTGAGTCAAAATGTGGAAACAACCCAAATGTCCATTAATGGATGAATGTATAAATAAAATGTGGCATATCCATACAACAGAATATTATTCAAGCAAAAAAAGGAATGAAGTACTGATATATACAACAATATGGTGAACCTTGAAAACATAATGCTACATAAAAGAAGTCAGACACAAAGGCCTCATATTGTGTAATTCCATTTATATGAAATGTCCAGAATAGGTAAATCCATAGAGACAGAAAGCAGATTGGTGGTCACTAGGGGCTGGGGAGAGGAGAATGACGAGTGACTGCTTAATGGATACAGGTTTTCTTTTTAGGGTGATGAAAAGTTCTGCAAGTAGATGGTGGCAAGGTTGGACAACACTGTATGTACTTAGTGCCACTGAATTGTACTCTTTAAATGGTTAAAATGGTAAATTTTATGTTTTTGCATTTGATCACACACCAAAAAAAACAGTACCCTGGGAGACCCAATAGTTGCCCCCCGCCCCCGCCATCAATGAGACCAGCTCTGGGCCCTCTATACCCTCCAAATTCCAAAAAATTATTCAGGATGGGACCTCCCAGGCCTTCAACCACCAGTTCAGACAAACACCAGTGGGTAGTGGGAAATGTGCAAAAAAATGTATAGACTGACTAGCATGTGGTTGAGTTTCATCTCCACCACCCACCAGCTGTGGGGCCTTTGGCAAGCCCTCAGTTTCCTCATCTGTTAATGGAAAAATTAACACACACACCCCACCTCAAAGGACTATTGTGAGGGTATATTTATATTATATATACATAATTTCTCCTCTCTCTCTCTGTTCCTGCCAGCACTAAAACTGAAACTTGATCCTCTCAAAAGTGACAGGAAGTTAGGGTCCAACCCTCACCAAGCCCTTCACCGTGGAAAAGTGGGTCCTCCATGGGTGAGGTTGGATGCGTGAGCGTACCCTCATTGACTGGGGCCCCCTTCTCCGGCTCCTGCTTCCTGCGTTCTGTAAACTGCCCTGTAGTTCTCAGGGTGTGGTTTGTATGCATAGGTAGGAGCCATCTAAAACGGGTTCTTAACCAGGGGACCTTGGGGCTCTGTGGAAAGATTTCAGGGGGTCTGTGAGCTTGAATTGGAAAAAAGCAACTCAATTAGATGTCTAACATGGTATGCATGTTGCCTTGTCAAATACTACACCACAGTTTTAATGTTCTTATTCAAGATAAACAACAGTCTGCACATTGTCTGCATCTTTAAAAAATAAAATTTAACTTTAACTTTCCCATAATTTTGATGTACTGGATTATCATTTAATGTGTTAAGAAAGAAGCTAATATGTGTAGTATTATATCATATGCTTTTTATTTTAGTAACTGTATTTCAATATATGTAACCGATTTCCTTTGTAATTTTATTTTACGCATTTAAAAACATTATTTTTGTGGGGACGTGTTGGTGCAGGTGTGATATATTTATTAAATAATACACAGTATACATAGTGTGGAGTTAGTATGATTTTTATTTTGATGTAGTGTGTCCTGAGTGCAGTGGATAATTGCCTGCAAAAAGGTGGGTAAGGATGGCAGAGATGGTTTTATGATGTCACGGGAAAACTCGAATTTCTAAATATTTGCCAAAAATGACTGTTTGAACAGATGTTGAACCATATTAGGTTTATCAGGTATTGAAATTATGGGAAAGTTGTAAAACACAGTTTTGAATAATCCTAAAACTTAATTTAAAGACATGCTGATGTTGAGTGTCATGAAACTCTCTGCCGCTACATTCTGAGAAGGAGTCTGTGGTTTTCACCTGACTGACTAAGGGGTCCATGGAACAAAAAAAGTTAAGAACCCCTGCTCTAAAATGTTGCCTATGACCAGGTGGGTAACCATATTGATAGGGATCAGATTTGGATGCATAAACAGAAAATCCAAATCACAGGCTTCAGCGAGATTGAAGTGTATTCTCTCTCTCACGTAAAGGGAGTTTGGATCTGGGCAGGACAGAGCTACTATGTTGAACAGGCTCCATCTTCCTCTCCACTATTTTATCACCTAGTTTGCATCCCCAAACCACCTCATGGTCCAAAAAGCTGCTGGAGCTCCAACCGTGTTGCTGGTATCAAGGAGGAGGAAATGCTGACAGAGGCAAACGGGCCAGCTCCGTTTAATCAGCCTTCTTCCAAGTCCCAAGCAACACACCCTGTTACATCTCATTGGTCAGAATGTGATTACGTGACTGCTGCAAGGGAGGCAGGGAAATGTAGTTTTTATTTGGGCGGCATTGTACAACCTTGGCCACCGGAAGTTAGACCAAGTCAGAAAAGAACAAGAAGGAAGCCTGGTTAGACTGTAGTTCCAAGCCATGTTGTTCCACCCAGCTTCACAAAGAATAAAGCTGATCATCCGACACCTTGGGTCTATTGCTCAATCACCGCAGAACTTGCCAGGGAGAGGAATGTGCCCAGAACCAACCTCAGAAACCTCCAGCATCTAGCCAAGACCTGGCACAGAACAGACAACAGGCACTTTCATTTCTATGGTAGACACTTTGGTGGGGAATTCCCTGACCCATGATAATCCCCTCCTTACCAAGTAACCATCTCTCTGGCCATAGGTAACAGTTCTACTTGAGTGTCAACTGACCTAGGTTGGGTCAATTACAGTCCCTTCCAGAACCTCTGAAGTTCATCTGAGGAAAAAGCATTGGTTTCTCTCTGGGGGCCAAGCAGTGAGGTGAGAGGCCTTATACGGTGCTCCGGGGAAGGAGGGAGCTGACTGAGACAACGGAGCCAGAGTCAGAGAAACTAGAGAAGAGCTCTGCACAGGGCACCCATGTTTCCTGTTCTAGGGGCCCCAGGGGCCCAGCTGTACCTCTGCCCTCCTGGCAATCCCCCAGCTCCGGCTGAGTTTCTGTTACCTGCCATCAAGAATCGTGACTACTGCAGTTACCTTTCCTTTCCAGTAGGGAAGTGCTTCCATGTTTATAACACATTTTATTATAGCATAGTATTAGTCAGGATTCTTTCAGTAACAACTGACAGAATTCCAGCCCAGACTGGCTTAAGCAAATAAGTAAGTAAGTAAATAAATAAATAAATAAACAAATAAAATTTCCTTGACGCGTATTTGAAAAGTCCAAGGGTAGACACTGGTGATCTAATGGTGTTACAGGGTTCCTTTTATCCTTGTTGGCTGTACCCTCCTGTAGGCAATCCGCGCATGACAAAAAAAAAAAATGACCCAGGCACCCCATCAACCTAGAGGAAGAGGGACTGCCCTCTCCAGTATCCACAGATCTCTCTGAGGAGTTCTGATTGGCCAGCCTGAGTCACATGCCCAACCATTAGTCCAATCATTGTGGACAGGACCCGGGTACCTGATCTGCTAAAGCCTGCTCTGCTTCACCTCCAGCCCTGCAGCCAGGGGCCAGCATCGCTCTGTGTAACCACATGGGACGGGAGAAAGTCCCCCAAATGCAGAGGGGTGCTGGGAAGGCCACAGACATGATAACACAGCCTAGTGTTGATAAAGCAAGCAAGGGCTTTGAAGCCAGATGGATGAGGATTCAAATCCCAGTTCAACCGCTTTGTCATCCTGTGGCTTTGGGCAAGTCACTTGAGTCTTAATTTTTTCATCTTTAAAATGGGGATAACTATGCCTGCTTTCATGGTTGTTGCAAGGATTAAATAAGATAATAAAGTACTTGGAAAAAGTCCTAGGTTCTCAAAGCAGGCCATCTAACTTCACTGCATTTACTACTATCTTCTTGTGGCTTAGTTTTGGGTATGGATAGGAAGCATGGAAAATATGTTTCTTTTCTCATTCCTTTCCACATGCACAGCTCCCAGCGTGTCATTAAGTCAAACTGCCCCCACCCCAACCCCCCATAGAGCCCCGTTCCCTTCTCTGAGTGAGCGGCTTCTGTGTTCTCATCCCATCCCTGCCCTAACAGTTGGAAGAGGCTGTGAATGAACTTGAGGAGGGCGAGTCCATTGCGTTTGTGAGGGGAACCTAGGGATGTTTGGAGAGAAACCAGTTCTGGAGACAGGCCTCAGGGTTGTGGCATTTCTCATCTTAAATAGCAGAAGGTGCCTGCTAAAACTTTATTATTATTAAATTCTCACTCAATTCCTTTTGTTGTCTTTTTTCTTTTTCTTCTTTGCCTTGGGAGGGATCCTGCAGCCTTTTAGGGGTAGGGAGACCTTCCCCAGCCAGGCTGGCTGTTACATAGCCAGGGTTTAGGAAGTTTGAGCGCTCAGTGCCCTGCAGGAAAGGGGACCCTGCTTGGAAGGCTATTCCTTCTGGCCAGGAAAAGTGAAATGAAGGACAATATGGGGACTGAGTTGATGGAGCTTTGGGGGTGGGAGTAAATCAGGGTGGGAGGGAGGAAATGGGGACCTGGAATGCCAAGGGTCCAGAGCCGGGGAGTGTTCCGGGTTGGGGATCCCTGCAGAGGGCACCTCTGAGGGCCGGCCCTCAGCCCTTATTCCACGTGGACTGAACACCCACTCAGACTGCCCATCGGGGAGCCTAAGCCCCAGTCTTCACTCAGCTCCCTGGCAGCCCCATCCCTGCTCTTGGAAGACCCTCAAACCCAGAGGAACCCCCCCACCCCAAGTTGAGGGTGTGAGCGGGAAGCTCATAGCACTCCCTACTGGCGTGTGGGGAGGAGGCACTACCTCCCTTTGACTAAGGCCTCACCCTTGCCCATTACCCGCTCGCTCCCCTCCTGGCTACCTTGAAAATAATCTTGCAGCTGCGGCTGGACTGCAGAGGCAAATACCTTGGACTGCTGGGAAAAAAGGGGAAAGGACAACTTCAGACCCGAAAGATTCTAAATACCAACCTTGCCCCCGACCTCCCCCTTCTCTCTCCCTCTCACCTGAGAGGCTCCTAACTAGGCAGTTCCTTCTCCCCCTCCCCCTCTCCCAGCCTTATGGGCTCCTGGCAGCCTCATCACCGCAGATAGAAACATTCCCAACCAAGTGGTCCTAAGCACAACCTCAGTGAATCCCTCACCCCTCCAGTGACCCACCCCCTTACTAACTTCCAGGCTTTTGCTCCAACCCACTCGCAGCCCTTAAAAAGCAACCTGCCCTTTGTCTCTGCAAAGTTGACTTCTACTCTCTCTCTCCTGCTGCAGTGGCCCCCTAATAAAGTCATCCTTGTCTATTTACCGTTTTTCTTTCGTGCAGTTTTTTTCCTTTCACACCCTCTTTCCATGAACACCACTGTCGCCACCCTGTCTCCTGAGGCCTTCCAAGCCACCCCCACCCCAGGAGCCCCCACTGACTCCTGCCTCCCAAAAGACAAAGAGCTGTTTCAGGACCTCCATAAGCCCTGCCATTCAAAAAAAAAATTTTTTTAATACTCCATATCAGTGCAAATGTATTAAAATATTACAAATTTGCTGTAAACTTTTGAAAGGATATTTATAATTTTGCTCTTGGAACAATTTGGCTAGGAGTAACAGATTTAAATTGCAATTGGGAATTCTTACAAAATGAGAAAGACCTAGCCCACACAGTCTTTCAAACGTAATGAAATTTTTATGAATACTAAATTTAACAATTAATGAGGTTGCTAGAATGTTACCATGTGGACATTCGATTAAGCCTTTATTGGTTTCAATTTTGCAGTGTTCCTAATTTAGAGCCAATCCTTTCTCTTCGGGGCTCAAACACCGGGTAGCACATGAGGAGCCCTGGGGCCAGCATGTCTTCCCTATCCTCTTTGCCTTCCACACACATCTCTTTGCAAACACACACACACACACACACACACACACACACACAAATAAGGGAAAACACCTGCTTTGCCTGGGCTGCAGAGGCAGATTTCAGCTACAGATAAGGAAGCCCACTATGGGGCCAGTTAGAGCAGGGGTATGCAAGCAATGGGATGGGACGGGATGGGGTGGGCTGGGAGAAAGGGCTTCCTACTGCAACTCGTGCCTGGAACTGCCAAGGAGAGGGAGGCCTGAGACAAGTTGCAGAGGGTCGAACTGTGGCCCCCAAAAGATATGTCCACCCAGAACCTCAGTGTGTGACCTTATTCAGAAGAAGTTTCTTTGCAGATACAATGAAATTAAGGCTCTCAACATGAGATTATCCAACGACAAGTGTCCTTATAAGAAACAAAGACAAAAAACCACAGCCACAGAGAGAAAAAGGCCATGTGAAGTCAGAGGCAGAGACTGGAATTAGTTAAGCGGAGCAAGCCAAGGACCGCCAAGCATTGGGGGCAGCCGTCAGAAATGAGGAAGAGGCAAGGAACAGGTTCTCCCTCAGAGCCTCCAGAGGGAAGCAACCCTGCCAACGCCTTGATTTCAGACATCTAGCCTCCAAAACTGTGAGGGGATAAATTTCTGTTGTACTAAGCTGCCCAGTTTGTAGAAATGTGTTATGAGCCCCAGGAAACAAACACAAGGCAGCCTAAGAGTCCAGTGTGAATGGACACTTCTTCGCTCCCGAGGAGGATGGGTCCTGGGAGCAGGTTTTCCTAGCAAGCCCAGAGCAGGTACCCATACCTGTTTGGGCACAACAGCCTTGTGTTCCTGGCAGGTGGGCATCAGGGCGAGGGCACAACACAGACGTACAGACAGAACAAGGGAGGAGTGGACGGAGAGGAGAGGAGGGGACGGTGAGGAGAGCAAATGGCTGAGAAGGAGGTGGAGAACAGGGCAGGGAGAAGGGTGGGGAGAGGGCTGCAAGAGCCCACATGGGGACAGCTGGGCGTGTTCCAGCAAAGCACAAGGATTCTCTCAGGACTGTGGTCGCCCTGGCCAGCAGCAGCGGGGTGTCAGGGATAGCCCCCGGGGCCAGGGTAGGGAAGTGACATGTCCAGGAACAGGAGGGACACCTAGGTTCCTCTGAAAGTCCTTCTGGAGGCAGGGCAAGACCAGGCCAGAGGGGCCTCTGTGCTTGGAACCTCTCCCCAGTCCCTCAGCCTCTCCTCGAACCCACAGGGAGGGGATGGGTGCGGCAAGCTCAAGCAGTCTGCGACAGGGACTGAGGCAGCAAAACGCCTCATTTCCTTGCTGCCGTTTCTCTGAGGTATCCAGGAGTTCAGGGCGTACCAGCCTCCTCCCTCACTCTGGAGCCGCAGCCAGCAACTCTGAAATTAAACATTGTACCACTAGGTGGAGCCAAAGTCCACGGCGAAAGTACTGGACTCCAGACCCGCGACCTCAGGGGGGCAGGTAGGCGCACGGCCCGGGAACGAGGACTGAGAAAGGGGGGCTGTGTCCGAGTCCTACCGAGGGGCCAGGGAAGCAGGCAGGACAGCCGGCTCCAGCACGAGGTGGAGTCTTTGGCCCACATAGTCTCTCTGGCTGTCTTCAGAGTCAAGGCTACGTGGGCCCAGAGGAGAGCCCCCGCAGGTGCAAACTCCCTGGCATCGGACAGGGCCCAGGGGGGCCAGGATAGGGCTGAGGCCAGGGCCCACGCCCCACCCACTTGAAGTACTCCCAGATGCTGCTGGCCGTCGCCTGCCAGGTAAAGCACCCGGGCTGCCGCCCCCTCCAGCACCCGCCCCGGCGCGACGCAGGGGCGGGCCTGGCGTTGGCAGACAACTGCCGGTGACCACCGCATCCCAGCGCGTCCGCCCGCCGGGGCGGCAGGTGAGCGGGCGGCGCGGGATTCACCTAGAGGCTTCCGCATTGGACGGAGGGGTTGCTGGGGTTCTGGGATCTGCTGGAGATCAGGGGGCGTGGCCAGAGCCTGCGCTGGGAAGCAGAAGGTCTCGAGTGGGGTGGGAGGTCCGCCCCGCGAAGACAGGAGGAAAGGGGGCCAGGACCCTCCTTCCCATTTCCCGCTGACCTAGGACCTCGAGCCGGGCCAGCCTCCCCCTGGAGGGCCGGCCGTGGCGATCCAGAGCATCGGGGAGGTGATGGAGCTCATTCACTCTATCATTCAGCACAGAACCATTGAGTCCCTACTCTTGAGTTGCACCGTGTGGGGTGTGGGGTGTGGGGACACAGGGGTGAACAAGGCATGGCCCTTGCCCTCGAGGCCCTCGAGGAGAAAGGTGCCATAAATGAGTGAGCACAGCAGTGGCATTAGAGTCCCACGAAGGATGGAGGGGACCGTCTGTAGGAGTCCTTGGTGGAAGTGAGGGCAGGGGAGATGCTAATCTGGTCCAGGAGGTCAGAAAAGGCTTCCAGACATGCCCCCAAACTGACTTCTGAAGGAGAGAGTCTTTGATCCGCAAAGAAGATAGAGAAGGTGCTCCAGGAGGGGGCACGGTGTGGGCAAAAGCAGAGCGGCAGAGGGGTGCACTTGGGGTCATTTCTCCTGAGGGTAGCAGGGCTTCGTGGAGGTTTACCAGCAGGAGAGCAGCGTGGTCAGAGCGGCGTGTTGAACAGGCTGGCAGGGTGGGGAGAGAGGACGCGGGAGTCCAGGGAGGAGGCATTCTCATAGGCCAGGAGAGAGGTGACGGGGCCTCCAATCCAGGCAGCGGCAATGGGGGTGGAGATCAGTGGACAGAGTTGAGAGTTACCTGGGAGGTGGCCTCAGTGATGGGATGGATTTGGGAAAGAAGACAAAGGAAATGTCCAGGAAGACTCCTGGGGCCCTGGGGTGGCCATCAGGGCAGGAGGGGACACTGCTCTCTGGCAAGGGGTCATGGGTGAGGGGCGGGCCTGAAAGAGGAGAGGAATTTGAGGTGGGTGTGTAATACCCAGGAGGACGTGGCCAGCAGATACGCTCGTGCAGGAATGCTGGCCAGAGGTAGAGCCCAGGAGCCGTGGTCATCTGGGGACGGCAGGTGAAGCCCTAGATGATCGTGTGCAGAGGTAGGCTGGGTGAAGACCTAGGTCAGGGAACGCCAGCCCCCAAAGCAGGAGGAGAGGCAGTCGGGAGGAGAGTGCAGAGTCCCGAGGCCAAGAGAAGCAAGGGTTTCCAAAGTCCAGGAGTGACCAAGGGTGTCACACCTTCAGAAGCCAGCAAGGATAGCATCCTCGGTGTGGCCATCCACTGGTGGCCTTGGCTGGAGCAGGGTCATGGTGTACTGGGTTGGAGCCAGGTCAGTAGGTGTGTGTCGGGGAGTAATGCCAGAGAGGAAGGCAGCAGGTGCGGTCCCTGATTACAGAGGTGAGGCTGGGAACAGGAGTGGGGAGAGGGGAGCCTTTATGCCTTTATTAAGGTGGGAGAGGCCTGCATGTTTAATTGCGGGGTGAAGGGAGATGGTGTAGATGCAGGGGAGAGGGGCAAGACTCCATCATGGGTGGGGATGAGGGGAGTCCAGTCCAAAGATCTCAGTATGCTCCCCAAAGCAGGGCCAGGGCGGGGCGAAGGGGCAAGTGCTTGAGGCACTCTGGGATGCCCTTCCCTGGCCTTTGGCGGGCCCCTTGCAGCTCAAAGGCCACCTTCTCGGAGAGGCATCTCTTGTCACTCTGTCCCTGGTTCACCCCCTCTATCCTGTTTCTGTTTCATTCCGAGCACATATCACTCTCTGGAATTCCCTGGTCCATGTGCTCACTTTTCACTGTCTCCCTGTCCCCACATACACACAGGTGAAGGTCAGTGCCACAAGGACAGGGACTTTGCCTTGCTCACTGCTGAGTCCCCATGGCCTGGCATGGTCCTGGCACATGGCAGGTGCTCAGTCAAGGTTGGGAGAATGTGTTGGGGAGATGCAGTGACCTGTCCAGGGGGTTGCAGGTCCCTCTGCGGCCAGAGCCTGAGCTGCAGAGCTGAGCCAGAATCTGGGGTGGGCGTCAGCCATGCGGTCCCAGGTGCAGGTGTGCTGTGGGGACCAGGCTCCAGGCCCCCTCGCATAAACAGGTGTGCACCCTTTCTGCACAGCCCTGTCGCTCCCAGAACTCAGTTTCTCCAGTTCGGGGAACCCCAGGACCACCTGAACCCAGGACTTTTGCCTGTCTCTCCTTGTGTACTCACTGATCTCCACCAGGTGAACCAGGTAAGTGTCTAGAACTTCTCCCACTGCCTGGAGGGCAGCATGGCCACCCCATTGCTATGAGTGCATCATTCATTCCACAAATATGTGCTGGTCACCTACTATGTGCCAGCACTTGCTGGACACTAGAGATAGTGGTGTGAGCACAACAGACAAGGTCTCCGTCATTACCGTTTTCACAAAGGGAGAGAGACCGAATTTGAGGAAACCAGCAGGTTATCTCCAAGCTGGGCACATGGATGGGCAATGTTTGGCTTAAACAATGGGGGTGTTTGCAGAAACGTGTTGGGATCAAAGGTCATCACACCTTTAAAAAATAGCAATGGTCAGTTATCTTCAATGTCAAGAAGAAAAGAAATCGCCCCGAGTTAACTCTCTGCTAGAGCGAAGAGTGGCTTCAAGCAAATCAGTATGCAAACCCAACCCACAGGTGAGTTCTGTTTGGAAAGGACTTCCCAAGAATCAGCTACTAGGTTTCTTTAAATGGCAAGCTTCCTTTGAATTGCAAAGAAAGAAATTACCTCTGGGCAAAGCAAGTTCACTGGGTCCCCTTCGGACAGTGCAGCTGGAGACCATTAGAGGGCAGCAGAGAGATGGATATACTGGAGAAAGGCTAAACCCCAGTTTAGTTCTGACCAGCCCCAAGAGCAGAAGCAGCCTAATAAAAACACTATCAATAATACTTCCCATGTATTTAGTGGTGACTCCAGGCAGACACCATTCTAAGTGCTTTATAAAAGTCAGCTCATGTGAACTCCCACCAGCCCTATGAGGTGGGCACTATTGTGCTAACCCCACTCTACAGATGAGGAAACAGGCGCAGAGAGGATGAGTGACTTGCCTGAGGTCACACAGCTAGTAAGCAATGAATTTGGGATATGAACCCTGGAGTCCAGCTGTAGAGCCTGCATTTCTAACACTAAGCAGTTCTGCCTCCTGTGGAGAAGGAGGGGAGAATGGGGAACAGAGGGGCAGCTGAGGTCCCCACAGACATAACCATGGTGCCAGAAGCAGACCCAGGCCAGGACTTCTAGATAACCAAGGGCCTTGAGGCATCAGCCAGGTAAGGTCAGAAAATCTGGGCTCCACTCCTCATATACCCCACATGCCTCGCAGGGGTCTGTAGCACCCCCAGGCCCAGTCCACCCTGTCACAGCCTGCAGCTGGACCCAGCCCTCTGAAGTCCCTGGGTGCCCCCTGCCTTGGCATGCCCTTCCAAGTGCTGCGGCCCCAGAGGCCCAGGTGTGTGCAGTTGCCTAAGACCCCACCCTCTCCCTTGCCTTTTGGGCATCCTCACCCACCCAGCCCAGCCTGGCTCAGCCTCCTCCCTGCGGCCAAGAAGGGGTGAGTCAGCAGCAGCTGCTGCTGCCAAGGGGATGGGGTCCAGCGAGGGTCAGGAGGATGCTGGTGGTGAGCCTGTCTGTAAAGAAGGAGGTCGATAGGCCAGAGATTCTTAACTCAGGACTGAAGGGCCCCCTACAATTGCGCGTGTGTGCGAGGGAATGCATCTTCGTAGGTCATGGTTTCTCAACCTCAGTATTATTTTTTGCTGGGTAATTCTTTGTCTTGGAGAACTATCCTGTGCATTGAAGGATGTTTAGCAGCATACGTGACCTTTGCCCACTAGATGTCAGTAGCACCCCCACGTCAACTGTGACAATTTTTTTAAAAATGTCCCCTGGGCTAGATGAACTGCAAGCTTCACTCACACACTGTCCTCATCTGTAGAACAAGGTACACCTGGTTGCCTTCTAGATTCACCGGGACTATGAACTAAGGCCTTGGGTGGGTGGGAAGTGCGTAGCATAGTGCCCCCCTCTCCATCCTCATCCCTGTTCTTCTGGAATGCTAAAGGATCTGCTAACCAGAGTGTGTGCACCCTTAGAGAGGGGGTGCCACTTTTAAGGAAGAAGCTGGAAGGGGCAATGCTGACCCAAAAGTTCTACGATGGGGGAGGGGGGTTTCAGGCACCCTCTCTGCAGGCATCCCAGCCCCGTGGCCTTTCCGCCCGCCCCCACCGGCCCCTCCTGCTGCGGAGGCTCTTCCCAGACACTGAGAACATGGCAGGGCAGGAGGGCTGCAGGAAGGGGGACACTGCGTGGACCGTTTAGGAGAGGAAGAAGCAGGGCCCCCTCTGGGCCCCGCTCTCCGTGAGCCCTGCCAAGGCCGCCCACGCCTGCCCGACTCTCGGCCCTGGCCTGGGAAAGGTGGCCCCCCCTCCATCCCAGCACCCACAGATGCAGGCCCCTGCCTCAGGCCTTCCTCGTGCCCCAGTGAGAGCTCCGGGTGGGCAGGGAGATGGGCTGGGGGCCAGAGCCAGCCCCGCTGGGGGCTGTTGGGAGCACGGCAGGGCCTGCGTTCCTGCTCTCCCCGCCTGGGTGGGCAGCCCTTCACTTGCGGTGAAGTACCTGCGGTGTGCCCAGCCCTGCTGTCAGGGCCAGAACTTCAGGAATGAGTTCAGTGGGGTGCTGAAAGAGGTTCAGCACCTGGCTCTCTGGGTGGGGATATCTAGCGTTTGCCAACTTCTGTGTGTGGGTCTCTCCCCCACAGCAGGTGTCAATGTGACGTCGCTGAGCCCAGAGCTGGTTCACACCATTACGTAGTGCATACCCACCGCCAGATACGATGGGATTAAATAACCTCACGCACATCAGTCAACATGAAATGTAGTAGAGCAATTAAGAAGTGATGACGTTTGGGTTTGTATTTCCTCTTTTTTAGTAAAATGTATGTAATTGTAAGATTATGTAATTATTAATAATTAACCATGGCTGTGTTTAACAACCAGCTCACAAAGTTCCTGAAAACCTAACACCTGGTCCCAGCATGCCACTGAAAATTGTGGTCTTTGCCATTGAGACCATACTCCCTGAGAGAGGCAGGCGCACCAGGGTGGGGGATTGGTGGGATACACTGGAGCCATGGAGACCCCGAGCCTGTTGGGGGTTCCAGGAAGGCTTCCTGGAGGAGGTGATGTCGCACAGAGACAGAAAGGAGGAGTAAGGTTGTCCCAGAGGGGTAAGGGGAGTATGCCGGGCTGAAAGGAGGACTGGGGGAAGGCTAGGAGATAAAACACTGGGCACAGACCAGAAACTAACAGTGGGTGGCTGAGGGGAGGGGTGGGCTCCAGTCCAGGCTCTGCTGTTGGTGTCCCTGTTGCTTGGGGCAAGTCCCCTCCCTTCTTCCGGCAAAATTGGGCCTTGAATCAGCTGATCTGGGCCTATTATCAGCTGAGAGCCCCCAGGGGTCTGTGGAGGGGGCCTCAGTTAGTGCAGGTGAACTCTCAGCGGGGATCTGGCCCACAGAAGACCCTCCACAACTGAATCTTCACCTCCCTTCCCCTCCCCCCTTCACCTGGTCCCCACCAGGTGACCCCTGAAACTCCTGGTTTGGCTGCAGAAAGTAACCATAATTACAGTCATTTATAGAGCAGTTTGATCTTCTCCTAATTACCGAGCCGTGCAATTCCAATTATGTGTCTAAGGAAACATCTCAGGAGCCCCTTCCCCAGGGCCAGCCTGGGAATGCAGCCCCCAGGCCAGCAGGAAAGTAGTGTGGGGGGTGGGGTGGGGCAGATGCTGCTGGGTCCCCTCCCTCCATGGCCCCCTCCGTGGCTCTCTCCATGGCTCCCTGGGTCACTGGGTCAGAGGCCAGCCCGGGTAGGTGTGGGCGAAGGAGGGGGAAGATGCCAGAGCCCCTCCTTTATACGAGTGTACTCTCAGAACACTGGGGCAGACCATGGTTTCACAGCACGAGTCTGAGCCTACACCCCAAGGAAGGGGCCGTTGGAAGTTTAGAAAGCAGTGCCCTGCCACCAGGAGGTGCAGATTCTCTGGCCTCATATCTATCCAGCCATGGTACCCAGCCCTGCCGGGGGAGGCATTCAGCCCCACCTCACACTCCTTCTATGATGGGGAGCTCAGCACCCCAAAAGGAAGCCTGTGTCATCTTTGGATGCTCCATTTATGAGAAAGCTCTTCCCCTCAAGCAAACCTCCCTCTGTGCAATTTCTACCCACAGATCCCATCTCAGTCCTCTGGGGCTACTGTCCCCTCTGCCCGGCGTGTACCGATGAACCCCATCCACCGCTGGTGCTCTCCTGGGCAGGCATCCAGCCCCCCCCCCCCAAGCCTTACCTGGTTCCTCAATCCACAGGTTTCTGAGGACCCTGATTTGGGGGCTCCCCAGGCCTCCCTGGGGCATGGCCTGCTGCCTTCTCTCCTTGCCCACCCCTCCCAGGAGCCTGCATTCAGCCCTATGGTTGAATGCAAGAGGCTCCACTGCCGACCCCCAGCCTGTGGCCTCCTATCCCCGTGGCCTCCTATCCCCTCCCACATCCTGGCTGTCCTGCACAGCCCCCAGGTCCACATCCACACCATGCCTGAACCCCAACCCCACCAGCCGCTGCCTTTCCCCCCTGCACCCTCTGCTTCCCATCCTCAAAGCCTCAAAACCCAGCAGCCCCTGCTCCTTCTCCCAAGTGTATCCATAGCCCACCCCCACCTCAGGCCACCATCCTGGCACCTAGAACACTTGCGGACAGAGCCCTTTTGGGGTTCCCCTGCCTGAGCCTGAGCCTGACCCCTCTCAGGTGTCCAGAGGCAGAATAACATGGAGGCCAGGTATACAGGTGTACAACTGTACAGGCTGCAATAGGTTCCAGTCCAGCTCCTCTACTCACTAGCTGTGTAGCCTTGAGCAAACTAGTTAAACTCTCTGTGCTTTGTTTTCCTAATAATAGTTAGTTCCTATCTCCTAGGGCTGCCTAGGAACTGTATGGCTACCCAGAAGTTCAGAGTGGCTACAAGGGAATGGGAGGAAGGAGGTAAAATGAGGCAGGAAGGGGCACAGGGGCCAGGTCCCCAAGACCCTCAATGCTCAACTAAGGCCTGTGAACTTTCTCCCAAGATGAGTGGAGAGCCCCTGGGATTGTCTTAAGACTGATGAATTTTGTGTCTTAGACAGTGCCCAGGAAATGTCCTGCCTTCTTTCCTGAAGCAGCTGAGAGCCTGTCGTGCCCCTGGGGTCCTGGGGAGCCTTCACGTCCACTCTGGTCCCCATCAGTCAAGCAGCTGTGCCGGGCAGAGCCCTGCTCTCACCAGACTCCAGGCCTCTCTCACCCTGGGCTCCCCGGAGTCTGGCCTGAGTTCCAGCTCCAGGAGGGTGGGCTGGGGCCCATGAGTGCCACTGTGCATGGTTCTGGGGACAAGCACTGCCGGGGGCCCGAGATCCAGCCACCCACTCAGTGTTGGGGCTCAGCCAAGGCAGCCTCTCCAGGCCTCACCTGCCCCTCCTCTGACACAGATCCTCCACCTACAAAACTCTTTCGTAAACATCTTATTAGCTTGTTCAGTCCTCATAAACAAGCGCTGGGAGGTGGATGTTATTATCCCATTTTACAACAGACAAACTGAATAATCATATGACCCCACTAGGTACCAGTCAGGAGCTACTCGGGATGGTCAATACTGGGTGCAGGAAACCATTGACGGCTGCTCTTGTCAGGGAGCATGGACAGGCAGAGGGTGGGGCCCCGGAGAGCAGGAATGGGAGCTGGAGAGGCAGGCTCAGAGAGCCTTGAAATCTGAGGTCTGGGAGAAACCTTCCTGACTCTCCCTGCTCACTACACAAATGGGGAAACCGAGGCCCAGGAAGGAGCAAAAACCTGCCTAAGGCTACACAGCCTGCCACAGCCAAGCCAGGCTCTTTCTCCACACTCAGCGTGTCCTGAACCGACCTGGGGCCTGGTGGGGAGAGAGGCCAGGCTGGGGCTGGGTCCCATGGAGCCCTTAGCCTGGCCTGGCAAGGACCCAGGCCTGCAAACACTGCCCACCAGGGCCTCCCCTGCAGGGGGCAGTGCTTCTCCAGGAGTGACAGCTCTTAGGGGCCCAGGGCAGGGAGGGTGTGTGGCAGTGGAAACAGGGTTTCTAGGGGTAGGAGGAGTATGCTGGGCTGAACATCAGGAGTCCTAGGTCCCCATGGTGTGCCCATCCCTTCTTCCCCCAGGGTCTAGTTTCCCCATCTGAGCCAGGGAGAAAATAAGCCCTTCCTCCCCCCAGCTGAAGGAACACTCTAGAAACATACCCAGCTCCATGCAAACTCTGCTCTCTAGGGAGGGGAAGGGGCTGAGAAAGGGGATGTGCCTCAGGCCACAACCCTGAACAGAAAGTCATCTTGCAAAGCAGGGTAGACCAGAGGAGGAACTTCCCAAGATCTCCACAGAGTCATTGATAGGTTCTGGCCTTGTCCCTTCCCTAAAGGGGTGAGGGTGAGGTGGGGCTGGACAGACATCCCCACTATTGTTCCAGGCCTCTCCTTGGGTGGGAGGATGAGAATTTTCCCCAGGACAGCCTAGGATGAGGGGAAGGTTGGGGGAAGTGTAAGCTGGGGCTCAGGGGTGGAGATGAGCCACTCAGAGGTCTCCAGGAGAGATCACCACAGTCCAGGGCAACTGGCCTCCTCAGGGGAGGGAGCTCCAAGTCTCCCCCCTCAGCCCCGATGGTGAGGTTTTGTATTCTTCACCAGTCTTCTCATCTGGGGCCCTCAGGCCAGAAAGATCCTCCAGACCTGCCTCCCCCCAAGATTTAGCTTGTCAGGAGGCAGGGGGCTCTCCTGCAAGGGCTGCCCCGCTGTGCTGTGAGGGAGCCTCAGGGCCCCGTCTGGCTGCGTTCTGTCTGGGGTGGACGAGATGGTCTCCATCATGGGGGGGGGGGG
>JAQZBX010014940.1:9327-38174 GCA_029593785.1 Cabassous unicinctus
GGGGGGGGGGGGTCTTCCTAAAGGATGCTGGGGCCACCCTGCTGTGTTCAGTGGACAAGTGAACTCATCAGGTCCCCTAGACATCCTGCCCTAATGGTGGGCCTCAGGGCCAAAGGCACACCATCCCAGGCCACCCCAGCATGTTGGTTTCTCCTTGGTGCTGGAGCCTTGGGAACTGAGGACTCCTGGCATCTCCTGTGTGTGGGCTTGAGGGGAGGGGCACTCCAGGCCTTACCTTAGGAAATCTCCCCGCAGCCTCTGGGCCTCCAATGCCTCCATTTTCCTTTTTCCTATATGCACCATCAGAAAGCTTCCTGGAAGTCAGGCCCAGCTTTTCCTCATGATGGCTTGGTTGGGCCATGGCATGAGGGTAGGAGTGTGGAGGGTGAGGGGAGAGTAGACAGTTCTGATTTTGCTCCCAGACACCCTGACTTATCAGCTGGTGAAAGAGAAGGGGGCTTCAGAGAGACTGCCCTGCCAGAGAGGCAGATGCTGACATGGGCTGGTTCACTAAGCTGGGCCAAAGTCCCAAAGAAGAGTTCCCTGGGACACCTGGACTGGCCAAGGGATGGGGTTTGACATGTTTTCTGCTAAAGTAGGACCACTGTTTCCCCACAGTGACCTCTGCTTCCTAGGTCTGAAGGCAGGGTGACTTCATGTCACCTCTGAGCAGGGATGACTGATTGGCCACATCCCTGGGACTCCTGCTCTCTCTGCCATGGATACAGGCCAGGAGGTCAGCAGCCGGGCCCCAGGCCAAAGACAGGTGGGGAGGGGATGGGGCCTGGGATCTCCAGTTTTGTGGGAGGGGTAGCTTTGGGGGCTACCATCTAGTTCCAGGTTTGCAGATCCATCCTCCTAGTAATTACAGGGCGACAGCTAAGAATTCAACTGTGGACTGCAGACAGGCGAGATGGATGGAGCACTAGGTCAGGAATCAGGAGAGCAGATTTCTAAGTAGGCCTCTGCCATTTGGCGCTCCTTAACCTTTCATCCCATCTGCAGTCACTGAGCAACTACTACATGCCAAGAGCCTGGGATGCCATCGTGAACAAGAGACACCATTCTTGCCTCAAAGAGGTTTGGAAATCACATGAGACCGAGGATAGGGGAGATGTAAAATAGAAGGCACCTTACAAACAGTCATCTTGGGAAGCAGAGCAGGAGGCCTGGAGGGCAGAGCTCCTCTTGGGGGCAGGAGCAGAGGTCAGGGAACTGCTAGGCCAAGCGCCCATGGGGTTCCAACAGACAACTCTCAGCAGCAATGCCCAGTTCAGGCAGCAGAGGGCGCAAGGGGCCTGCCCGTCTAGAAAGCTGCTTTTAAAAGGTGACCGGGCAGGGTGAAGACAGGGGCTTTGAAGCCTGATGGGGAACATGGTGTCCAAGATCAGCCTTCTCTTGCGGGTGCGTATAGGGGTCCTGCCACCCCAGGCCTTGCAAGGCTACTTGGCCTTCTGGATCAGGAGCCTGGCCCTGCCCCCAAAACTCCAACAGGGTCTGTACCCTTCCTTTTCTCTGCTCTTGGGGCCTCTAAGGGATTTGATTCTACCTTGTGGCCCGGGGGGTTAGGGGGTGGCTGCTCAGAGGGGAGGGACCCATGGCCAGTTTTTTTGGAGACAAGTAGTATGGTGCTGAACTGAGGAGAGGGTTCAAGCCATCTGCTGCCCAGGACAGCCCTGATCTCTAGCCTAACCCACTCCCTCCCTCAGATTTACTCTGAGCTTTGCTGCCTTTCTTCCTTGAGGGCAGGAGGATGTAATTATGGTAAATAGCAACATAGCTTGAGGTTTCCACTCCAGCAAGGTGGGTATGAGGCCCCTGGGGCCCAGGAAACCCAGGACAACCTGCCTGTTGCAGCAGGCCTCATGCCTGATTTACCCAAAACACAGGCCTGCTGGAGAAGAGTGGCTGCCAGGGGACAGGATGGGGGGATGGGGGGACGATGACGACACACACACACTTGGGAGAGACCAGGGACTGTGAACTGAAACACCAGGGTGGCAGAACGAGGCTTCTTTCCCCAGAGTTCTAGAGAACTCAGAGGAGGCCGCAGCTGGCTGGGCCCAGCCTTTTCAGCAGTTGCAGTAGGAAAATGGGTGAAGGTGACAGCAAGTGCCCGGCTCCCCAGGTAGATGCTACGTGACTCCTGGCACGTTGAGAGTCTGTGTTTCCTGGGCGACCAGCTGAGCCAGGGACGAGAGGACTGGAGTGTGACAGGAATGCAAGGGAGGGAGGCAGGCCGTGCTGGCTGGCCGGCCCCTCACAGACTCTGCCAGCACCCTCTGCCTGCCTGGCATTGCCCTCCTGCCCTGGTGGGGGCACTATTTCTCTAGCACCTCTGCCAGTTTCTCCTTGCTCTCTGGGTGGGACCCCTTGGTGATGGGCCTGGGCAGCTTTATCTGAGGTCTCCCATCACCTCCTGGGGGCAAGAAGTGGCTGAGCCCTAGGGTGGGTTGGCTGGCAGGAGGGCAGGCAGGGACCCAGCACTTGTCCAGGGTGTGCCAGGGTGCTGGCAACCTGTGAACTGGTGAGAATGGTTTAGGTTGGGAGACTCCAAGATTCAGTTTTCTCCAGGTTAGCATTTAGCCCAGGCAGGGGCAAACCACCCTCCCTGGGTGGGCGGAGAGGAGGCACAGTCTGACCTTTCTCAGTTCAAGGGGACTAGTTTACTGTGGGCTCCACAGGTGGGGACTGTCTCTCTCTAGGAAGCTGGCCCCAGATGATGCTCTGGGCCCTGGTGGGGGTGACCAAGGGAGTGCTAAGTAGCAGTGCCTTCCCGGGGTCTGCACTGGCCAAAGGCTGAATGCAATGGGCTGGGAACACTTGATTGCTGGCCCCCATCCCTCACCCCTGCCTCGGCAATGACCAGAGAGCAACAGGTTAGAGGCGCTAGAGGAGGGCAGGTTTGGAAGGTAGAGGACCTTAGGCACCTAAAAAGTTTTAAGAGCCAAGGGAAACTGCTTCTTTCTGGGGGACAGTGTTCCAGCCAGGGCTCGGGCAACCCAGGGACCTGCTCCGTTCTTTCTGCTGTCTGGCAGGCACTATGTGGGCCTGGAAGAGAGCTGAATCAAATCTGCTTGTCGCTTCCACATCATCATCCCACGCACAGACAGCGGCACTTGGTGCTGGCCACTGCACAGTGCTCACGGGGTCTCTGAGACAGCCTCCCTCCCTGAGCAGGGCCAGGGCAGCTGACCTACATGCTCCCAGAGAGCTCTGGCTTTGACCTGGGCAAGCAGTTGCACCCTGAGAGGGCTGAGCTGCTGTCAGGGTCAGGGGTACCTGGCGGTCAGGTCTCTCACATGCAGGGTGGCCCCCATGGGTGGGGACTGAATTGTGAGGCTGTTGGGTGTGGAGTGACCAGGGTGGGCCCTGGTTGGAGGAGGCCTGTGGGAAGCTGGGGCGGTGGAAGCCAAGCAGCGAGGCTGAGCTGGCAGCTGATGAAGGCCTCGGAGCAGCTCTGGGTGCATCGCTGGCTGGTTCAACACCAAAACCTTCAAAGCATTTGCCTTTCTGGCAGGACCTGGAGCAGAGCTGTGGCTGGGCTGGGGAGAGGCCTCAGTGCGCAGGGGAATAGAAGCTCCAGATCTGCATCCAGAGGAGATTTTCCCAGGCTCCTTCCTCCCACACAGCGGCTCCCTCCCTCAGTTCTGGAGCTGGATCAGGCCCTTCCCGCCAAGTTCTCATTCATGGCTGCACAACTCAGCCCCAGGCAGGGTTGCTCCTGTCTGGGGGAGCGAAAACCAGGGCAGAACCAAGTAAAGACAAAGGCTCATTAGCTGCAGCCCAAGTCCCCTCCTGCCAAGGACGGCTCCCAGTCTGCCAGCTGCCAGAAAGGCCACTGAGCTGGGAGGCCTGAAGAGACCCCTGGTCTGGCCTCATCCGTCCCAGGACAGAAGGCTTCTGGAAGTGGGCGAGAGAGAAAGATAGCAAGCCGGGGGCACACTGCACTAGGACCAGAGGTCTCTGTTTTTACTTCTAGGCAGGGGGAGATGGAGCCTGGACAAACAGTCTCCCATAGCCCAGCCCCAACTCCCCTGTGCCAATGGTTTCACCCGCCTCCCCCACTCAACCTTTAGACTTGCTGACAGGAACAAAAGGGACTGGTTTGAGTTTCACCTCTTTTCATTTCCTTTGCTCTCTCTCTGGAAGAGGTTTTAATGAGCAGTGAAATGGCTAAAAGGCAGGAGGAGTCAAGCGCCTGGATAACTGTCTTCCCTTTTCCCGGTTGGAACCGTAGCAGCCAGGTCTGCTACCAAGGCAGCCTGGGGACACTGCACAACAGGCAGAGCTCCAGCTCCTCCAGAACTCAGGCCTCACCTCCCACCTGCCTCCTCCCCAGGGTCCTGGAGCATCCAGATGGAAAGGGGTCATGCCTTGGTGGTGTTGCGCAGCCTGCTCTGGCCAGGTCTCACCTTCTTCCATGCCCCCCGCACCAAGAACTACGGCTACATCTACGTTGGCACTGGCGAAAAGAACATAGACTTGCCCTTCATGCTATAGGATGGGGGCCAGCCTGGGTGTTTTGTATGTAAAGAGCCTAAACATTTTCATAAATTCTAGTGAACTTGGCCTGTTTGGTCTGTCTTGCCGCCCCTCATCTCCACTCAGTCTGGTGTCCAGGCTTTGCTGAGAGGCCCACTGAGCCGGGAGACCCAGCTTTAAAGCAGGCAGCAGTGGGCTGGAATGTGCTAACCAGGGATTCTAGATAATCATGGGTAGAAATGGCTGCAGAAGGTGACAATCAGAGGTCCTCTGAGGAAGGCAGTTCTTGGATTTGAGCTGCCCATGGACCAGGCACCCCAACTCATCTCGCAGCTAATGCAGAAAAGCCATTAGCTGTCTACGGAGGATGGGAACCTCCAATTGCATTTCTATGACTTGACACAAGAGATTAGCAACTCAGTGCTCAGCAACTGGCTGGAAAAGGCCCAGGCTCCCCCCCGCCCCACTTCCCCAACAGTACGCACACACCCCAACAGGTAAGCACTTGAGCCTGGTTTATGACATTTCTTAGGCAAAACTCCTGTTCCCCAGCACTGAGCACAGCCCAAGGCAGTTACGCCACCATAGCAGCTGCCAAAGGGCCCAATCACTCAGTCCAGCCCTAGCTGGGCAGGCCAGGGTCACTGATGTTGATCTCACTGCCCCTCATGCCATTCACCCTGGTGGGATGGAGTGGGAATGCAGTTGTGGCTGAGGGCTCATGAGCTGGCCTCCTACCCCACAGTAGAGGTGCCAGGGGAGTCCTGGCCAGGTTCTCAGGAAGCTCTGTTCTGTCAATGATTCAGCAACAAAGGCATCCTTGAGTAGGAGACGTTGTCCTTCAACAGGGGTGAACCCACAGCCATGCGTACTTTGTTCCAGCGGGGGCCTTTTTTGTAGATGGGCTTGACAGATCGGGGAGACCAGCGGGTCAGGTACCTGTGGAGGGCGGACAAGGAGGTGGCTGTGAGCCCATGCTGGAGCTGGGAGAGTACAGCACAGCCACCTTGGGCCAAAGCCGCAGTTGGCCAAGCAAACCCTTTCACCAGCTTCTTTTCTTGAAGGGTAGGGGCTTTTCTCGGGAGTAACCACTCAGTGTGCTGTAAACAGATGAGCTGGGCTCTTGCTGCCACAAGCATGTGTGGCTGGGGTCAAGGCTGGTGGGCAGCCCAGGGCCATACGTTCCCTTAGACTTCAGGAATTGTCTATGTTTGTGTGTTTGCTGGGGGAGGAGGCGGGAGGAACAGGCTGCTCAGAGAGCAGATCATTCCTTTCTGGCCTCAGCCATGGGAGAGGAGAGGCTGATGTAAGAGCCCGGAGAAACCTTTCCCTCTTCCCCACTTGGCTCATGCTGCCACCCCAGGATTCAGGGAACAGCCTGGGGCAGCCATCACCTGTGGAGGACCCCTGCCCCTTACCCAACCCATGATGGGAACCAAGGAGTGAGGGCTCATGGGTGCAGACTTAGACCAGGAAGGTTCCTTTAGGTACAAGGGGGGTGGGGAAAAAATGGCTGCTGCCTTTGGCCTCCTTTGGGGATGGCCAGGGGCCTGAGAGTTCCTGGAAAAGTAGCTCATGCCAGCTGGGATTGGGGTTTGCTCTGTGCAGAATAAAACCTGGATCCTGTCCAGAGGGGCCCATCCTTCATTCTGAAAGCTCAACCACGGCAAGGGCCAGTAATCCTCCCGTCTCCACTCTAGGTTAGGGCTCAACCCAGCTGCCTCCAGGGACCCTCAAATGAGAGGTTGAAAAAAAAAATTAGCTATCTTGGCTGAAAGTTTTTAGACTAAAAAACGTGCAAAAATGGCCGTTGATTTATACATTTCACCTGAGCTTCCCTGGACCTCTATCTTCTGCCTCTCAGCCCTACACGGAGGGAAAAGCTCTAAGAGCTAAGAAGCTGCATGAGGTGCTGGCCTGCACTCCAAGTGTGGGCTGGGCAGGAAGGAGAAGTCTGTGGACCAGCTGGCCCCAGGGGCTGCTTTATCTTTTTCTTTTTAGAATGTACCAGGGATTGAACCCAGGACATTGTACATGGGAGGCAGGTACTCAATCACTGAGCTACATCCGCACCCTGCTTTTTCTTTTTTACAGTTAATAGTTAATGGTACTGGGCAATGGGAAAGTGAAGGTAAAGGGAGGGGAACACCTAGCATCCTTTGCTAGCATCTCTCAGTCTTCAGAGGGGATGGATGACGAGATGGGGTATAGGGACAAGTACCCCAAAAGGCGTGCTCATTGGGATTCAAAGACTCCAGCAGGTACTAGCCTGACCATATTCTCCAGAGTTGCTGCCCCAAAGCTGTTCTTTTTTCCTCTTTGAGGGAAGCTGGGTTCCAGCTAGTCCAGGGCCTGATGCCTGTGTCACATGGAGCAGACAGCTGGCAGAGGGAGGGCTGGGTGGCCTCCAGTCAGCAATCTGGGAACACCCCAGCTCTAGGAAGAACCAGTGCTCCTTCCTACAGGAGCACCTGCCTACCTCTCTGGAAGGGGGTGGGGGAGGAGGGATGCGGCCCAAGAACAGAGCCTGGGCCAACACATGGCAGATCAAGGACCTCTGGATGGAATCACAAAGTCCCTTGTAAAGGAATCAATCTCCCTCATAGCCAGGACTCTCTCCTTCGCCCCCAGGGTAGCCTTTTGCAACCCAAGAGCCTCCACACGTCATCAATCCTGTGTCACATTAAAGGACACCGGATGTATGGGAGGGAGCCTGGACTTGCTTCAAAGGCCTGAGGGCAGGATGGATTGTATCCTCAGGCCCACTGCTGTCTCTTAAAAATCCTGAGGGGGTGGCCTCAACCCCCAAATCCCAAAATGGTTCATAGCACATCTGGGAGACAGGAAGAGGTTAACATGTCCTGCTCTCCCAGGGCTGCTGGCAGATGGCCCAGCTAGCAGCGATGTGGGAGGTGCAGGTGGAGTGGGCACAGCGCCAGGGTGCTGGTGAGGTGTCAGTAAAGGCCCAGCTCTGGCCCAGTCTCCAGGGCTGGGAAGGCAAGGTACCAGGAAGTAACCCTATATTCCTGCAACCTACATCCCTGGCCCAGAATCTGTAGTAGTTACTTGCTTGGCTGCCTAGACCTCCATGCCTGGGTTCTTTTGGGGTTGAGCCTAGAAGGCTTGCTGTTGTGGGGAGGTGTATCTTGCTGAGCTTCAAACATCACAGGTCCCTACACAGGGGAGTTCCTCATTCCAATCTGGGAACTGCCAGTTGTAGGTGGACAGGCTGAAGGAAAGAGGGACCATTAGTAGGGAAGAACAAAAAAGAAAGCCCCAAATTAATTTTACAGTCCTGGATCTACCTTCAACAAGGGGGCATTAGAGATCTGGGAGTGAGTGAGTGTGGTGATGTCAGGGAAGGAGAGGAAGAACAACTCATAGTAGGATAGCTGCTTGGGTGTTAGACAGGAACCTGCACCTAGGGGCCACCCTGCTTAGGCTGGAGGGCAGATGGACTGGCTCCAGGGTCTGGAGGCCTTCTCTTCTATGAAACATCAGGACCTCCCAAGCCATCATGTGCGCAGGTGCAGCTGTGCAGGTTATCTGCACAACTCCAGGAAGCACCATTTACAATCTAGTCTGCATGTTGCCCTGACATTGTGCAGTGTGCAACTTGCACAGCTGTATACAATGGCCCTACCCCAAAGAGTCCTCCCATTTCTAAGGCCTCCTTTTGCCCTATGGTAACCCTGGTGTTGAGATAGCCGGGATCCTAAAAATTTGTAGAAGTGCTCTGAAATCCCCACAGCAACACAGTGTGATGTCATAAACAAGGGATTAGTACTCTCTAATGCCTCACCAGGAGAGCAGGCCTTCTTACCCACCTTGCCCCTGTGCTAAGTGCCCTACTATGCAAGGAAGAGAAGGGAGGCTGAGGCCAGCAGGGGAGGGCACCAGAGGGAGTATGCACAGCACCCACTGCAGCGGATGGGCCGGGTGAGGGTAGTGGGCCTGGCGAGGGTGGGGTGCTCACATCGGAGAGAATGGAATGGCCAGCCAAGGAGTGCTCCGGCTTTCCTGGGCTGTGGGACGAGCTCCAGCACATGGCTTCTCCTATGGAAAGCAGTGAGAGCCAAGGGTCCCTAGAACACTCAGGTTGCTGACATCCAGGTTTGCTTACCGGTTGAGCTGGGGTTTGCTCTTGGGAACAAATCCTTCCGGAAGCCGAGGCCTGTGATTTGGGAACAGCCCTGAGTGAAGGGAAAAACATATAAGGGGGTGGTCAATGCAACTCCCTGAGAGGACAGAGGGAAAGCTGTGGTGGGGGTGGGGTGGAACAGGGGGCTGCCAGGTGGGGAGGGATGGCTGCTGCAGTGCTCCACCCCTCTCAGCCCTGAGGGGGCCTCTACCTGCCCGGTGGGCCATCTTCACACACTCCTCAATCTTGCGGTGCTCCTCCTGGCACAGGCCTGTGATCCTTCGGGGCAGCATGCCTCCGTGCGGCCGGATGAACTGACTCAGCAGCAGCACATCCTAATGGAAACCAAAAACAAATAGGGAGCCAGGGCAGCATGGGCTGCAGGGGAGGCTGCTGTATCCTTGCAGAGACTGCTATCTCTCTCGGGCACCGGAGACCACTCCCTCCACACAGAGCTTTTGCACACTGGTCTGCTACCTTCACCCGAACAATCTTATTGTAGTAGGATTTTCTCTCCCAATTACCAACCCCAAGAACTCCCAGCTCTTCCATGAAATCACCTAATGGTAGATTAGGCTGGAAAACAGAAATTCTTCAAGAAGTGTTAACAGTCTTTCACGTACCTGCAGTACATTATCTTTCTGGTGGGGAAAGGTCTGCTGAATTATTCTTCTTGGGTGGGGTAGGGGATATGTCATATATTTCCCCAAAATCAGGAAAATCTGTACCATTTCAGCTCCCAAGCCTGCATGCCACAGGCCAGGGTATATGCAGACAGCCTGTTTACCTCCTACCGTTCCCTCTCCAGTGCTAGGTGGGCATACAAGTTGAGAGGAAGGGGCCAGGGTTGTGAGGAAAGGCCATATGTTTAATCCACATCTTCTAAGCCCCCTGTGGCCACACGTGTATGGATTCTTGCCCTTTCTTTGCATCATCATGTTCCCACCAGGCTGTTTTGGGTGGGTCAAGGAAGCAAGGATAAAGAGAGCCAGAATCAAGATAAGCCACTACCTTCCCCCAACTCTCATGGGATGGCTGGGGAATTGCCTTAAAAATACACAGGAGGGTAAACGAAACTTGCCACCCTCCACTCCATCCACCCCTCGGGGACTTGGTATGCCAGTCTCAGCAGTCACGGTCCGTGAAACTGACTTACTGCCCTGGCAGGAGCCTAGCTATATAATCACAGATTTGTTTTAATCACTGGACAGCTCCCGAGGGACCCAGGCCCCCAATTCCCACCCCTGTAATCTTCGGAATCTGATGAAAAGAACTTGGGTTGGATTAATCCAGGGCTAATCAACGAGGTGAAGCCCAACCCCGCCCTGGAGGCTGCTAGGCAAGCTGACAGCTTTATGCAGCTCAGGCTAACAGTATTCTGACTGGAAAGGGGTAAGAGGAAAAAAACAACTTTAGCCTTTACCTCGAAGGGGATTAGGTTTCTTCTGCTGGATAAACAGAGCCCCAAATGTTTCCTGGAAACAGCTGGTAGGAAGCATGCCCCGCGGCGGTTGGGCAGGCTTACTTCCCTACCAGCAGCTGGGATTCCAAGTGAGCCCACAATCCCACTCACTGCCATGTCACAAGAAGCCTGTGAACACAGCCTCTTTACTTTCAAGCTCTCTGTTAGTCCAGGCAGCCATCAGCAGAAAAGCCCTGGGGCCAAGTGGACAAGTCTCCCTCCCCAGGCGGCCTGAAGCCAAGGCTCCCTGGCCCAGGAGATTAGTCAAGTCATTCTGTTCAGAGCCCATGGGCCTGTGGCCTCTCCTGCTCTTAACACCTGACAGGCTCTCTGGCCCTTAGTCATCCCCTTCCACAGAGTGACCCAGGGACAACCTGCAGGTCAAATTGGCTGAAGGCAAACTCACCTAAAACCCCAAAACAGGGTGCTTAATGTCAGCAACGAGAACTCTGAAGTACAAGACTGGCTTTCTGCAGGGCTGTGTCCTTCTCCATGCTCTCCCCATTTCTAGAGGATGTACAGCGTAGTAGTTAGGAATGTGGGCCCTGCCTCGGCTTTGTATCCCAGCTGATACTTACTAGCTGGGTGAACTGAGGCAAGTTCATTAACCTCTCCAGGCCTCAAATTTCCTCATCTGTAAAATGAAGATGAAAAAAGTCCCTATTTCTCTGGGTTATTATGAGAACTAAGTGAATTAAGACATGTGTGTGTTAACAGTGCCTGACAAGTATGTACTCAATACATGTTCCCTATTGTTGTTACTCACTGTTCTCTCTCTCCCCTGGAAACAACGGCTCTAGAAGAACTAGAGCAAGCGGGTGTTTGCAGCTACAATATGGAAAGAGGCAGTACTGTGTTCCCAGATCACAGCGAGGACCAAGAGCCTCTTCAAATACATCCTCATTTTAAAGGGAGAAAGCTAAACCCAGATCATGATTCCATTCCCTAAAGAACACAACACCTGAAAGGTCTGGGCTACACAGGGCCATCCCTGGGAGTCTGAAATACAAATAAACCACGACCTAAATCAGTGACTTCCACCCCTGGCTGAACATCAGAATCACCTGACGTGCTTTATTTATTTTTTGAGGTACCAGGGCTGGGGATTGAACCCAGGACCTTGTATGTAGGAAGCCGGGGCTCAACCACTGAGCTGCATTGGCTCCCTTGAGCTGGTTTTCTCATTTGTTTTTTTTTTAGGAGGCACCGGGAAGCAGGTACTCAACTGCTTGAGCCACATCCCCTCCCCACCTGAAGAGCTTTAAAAAATAACAGTGTCCAGGCTCTATCCCAGACCAACTGAATCAATCTCTTGGGGTGGGGCTTGAGCCTGTTGTTTTTTAGAAGCCTCCTTGGTGATGGTAATGTATAGCAAGGGTTGAGAACTGCAGGACAAAATGCTTCTGCCTTTGGTGGCTCCAGAGATGAAGCAGGGGCTAAAGAAGGAGGATGCTTTTTAAGTGACCCAGGGAACACAACCGCCACAACAGCAGAGCCGAGTGGCCCTCCAGGCTGACTCACCTCATAGTTATACTTGTGCTTCAGGTTCCAACGACAGATGGGGCACTGGCCAGAGGGGTTAGGGGGATCTGGACTCTCCTTGGGAGTCCCTGTGATACGGCCTTCGATCTAGGAGGCACAGAAAGTGAGCCAGTGAGAGAAGGGGTAGGCGTAGTCACTTATCCTTGAACAAAAATCCCACATGGTGGAAATGTGGGGGAAAGTTTATCTCCTGGGGTCTTAAAGGAGTGGCTACAAGGTCTCTCCAGCTTGAACCATGGCATTTGTTCTGCAGCTGCTGAGCACTGGGCCCTGGGGTGGCCACAGGGATGGGGTATGTTGGCCTGTAGGGGTAGTGGAAACTATCTGAACTTAATACTGGTGGCAAGAGGGAGGCAGGGGTTTGAAGTATGAGCAAAATGCTACTTTTTCTTTCTCCAAAACAAAGACCTGAACATACTTTCTTTCCCCCACTTTTGGGAAAAAGTAATACAAGCACATGGTGAAAAGTTTCAAATTGCAAAGGGACACAATGCACAGAAAGTCTCCCTCCTATCCCACACGTCCTCCTCCGAGGAAATTATTTTTCAGTTTTAGGTACCTTACAGAGAGAAGTCTATGCCAGTGGTTCTCATCTGGGGGTGATTTTTGCCCCTCAGGGGACACTTGGCAATGTCGAGACATTTTTTATTGTTATGACCAGGGGTGGTGGTGCTGTCAACTAGTGGGTGGAGGCCAGGGATGCTGCCAAATATCTCACAGTGTACACACCAACAGCCCCCACCAGAAAGAATTATCTGGCCCCAAATGCCAATAATGCTGGGCTGAGAAATCCTAGTCTCTGCCTATACAAGCAGGTATCTATATGTACTCCTGCTTCCCCCCGTCCCCCGCTTCCTGCAGAAGGCTCCCTCATCTGTCCGCTTGTCTTCTTTAGGAGGCACTGGAACCGAACCCAGGACCTCCCATGTGGGAGGCAGGTGCCCAACTGCTTGAGCCATATCTGCTCCCTCTTTCTTTTTCAATAAACACAAACAGGAGGATACACTCCTCTGTCCTGCTCCTTGCTTTTATCATTTTGGCTGCCACCTTTCAAACCCTGATGAGGCCACATGTGAAATGACCTTCCCCATCGCCTCCTGACTGGTAGTCTCTGTATCCTAAGACACAGCCTTGGAATTACTAAATTCAGTAACCCAATGATCTGGAGTCAGCTCCAACTGCAAGAGGGGGAGTTTAGAAAGCCTTGCTGATGACACCAAGGATTATGAGTGAGGTTGGGACAGGTCTGGGAGGCTTTGGGAGGGAAGCAACACTGTCTACTGGAGGAGAACCAGCAAAAGGGAAAAGGGGGTCAAAGCAAATTCTTTGTTGTACAGGGCATTGCTACCTACCTTTCTACCAAGGTGACCGTAACAACACCAGAAATGGAGAGGTTGTGGGTTAGAGAAAATGTGCAGGTGCAAGGTAGGGCTTCAAAAACGGGATTAAGGTGGGCTTGGGGGTGAGAACTAATATTTATTGACTCCACATTATGTGCCTGGTTCTGTGCTAACAACGGTTCACATGTCACTTAACTGAATTCCTAGCGCATTTACTCTCATCTCATTCAATCCCCACAACCTAGTGAGGTAGATGACATGATCTTATTTTATAAATGAGGGACGTGAGATCCCAGAGTAATACCCAAGCTTTCCTGCCACAACACCTCCCAGGCATGGATGGGCTCTTCCCTCCCCCAAAAGCTTTCAAAGTGCCATGGGTGTCTCCACATCCATTCAACAAATAGCAGAAAAATACATTCTTTACACTCAAAAGCCAATTGTGTCTCTCCTCTCCAGCACGGAGGTTACGGGATGAATGCTTGTTTTACCTTCAAACCAAGGAACCAGAAAAGGTGTCCTAAGGGGATGGGGTCCCCTAAAAAGATAAGAACTAATGTGAGGCTAGGCAGTGAGAAGGCTGAGGGCGTATTCTGGGGAAGACTTAATGAAGGATTCTTATTCTTATTCTTGGGACAAAACTGCCCTGGGGAGGACCGAGCTTGCCTGCTGCCAAAAGGGTTAAGTCGATGGTTGAGATGGAAGTTACAGAGCCTTCTGGGAACTTTATGGAGTAGCTGAGGATTTCTTGGAGGCGTGGAAGGCCATGTGAAAACAACGCTGTCTCTTAGGGATTATAGGATAATCTAGGCCCCATGACTCCTTGAGGAAGGGAGGTGAGATGGGCCCAATGAGGGAAAGGGGGGAGAAGGCAGAAGAATAATCGTTCCAGCTTTCTCACCAACACGCAAGCCCCGGCGCCAGCTAGTGAACCCAGAGTTTCACCTTTCATGGCATCACTTCAGGAGGTAGCTTAGTCTGAGGTCTAGGCACCTGACCCTGGCACTGTAGGCCTGCCAGTGCCTTAGTTTACCCTGTGGAAAAACTGAGTTATCACCCTCCAGAGAACATATAAGCAAAGGTCTCTGAGACCTCATCATACAAAAAGCGACCGTTCCTGGCTAACCGCACAACAGCATGCAGCTCAATAAACAGTAGATGGTGGGATTTATGGTCACAAGGAGCTGATCCTAAAGCCAGGAGTGCAGTTTGGGCTTCCTTGCCTTCTTCAGAGGAGCAGCCAAGCAGTTCTAAGCATTAAAGAGGTACTAAGTGGCCAACCTGACGGTACTTACTATTGTTGTCTTCCCTTCTTGGGTCTCCACCACTACAGAGATAAAAGGGGAAAAATTAGGTCAGCCATTTAATAAGAAGAGCGTGTTTCAAATAACACAGCTCCAGTTCTACATGTGCAGAAAAACAGAGCCTTCAGTCTGCACTGTCCCATGGTCCCCACCTAGAACGGAAAGCATGCAAGGCTCACCAGCAAGTGCCAAGATGCTATGTCCTCGAGGCTAGGTGGGGACAGGCTCAAGAAGCCCAGGGAGTATCATCTCGTTTGGATTAAGGACCTCCACACCGTTTTTGCCTTTCTAAGCCGAGATTCACCTTGGTTCTAGCCAAGGGAACTGGCAAGATCTTGCCCTACTGTGGCTAGCAATAATGACCTAAGGAGTGTGTGTGTGGGGGGAGAGTTGGTGAAGCAGCAGTACCTAAAAGGCCCTCAAAAGTACACTTCATGAAGAGAATCAGACAAAGATAGTTTCTGACCTTAAATTTGCCATCTAAGATACAGCTCTGAACTTAACACTGCTCCCATTGCCCCACAGTGGATAAGCAATGAGATAGGTTCACTCCTAAAACTCGTCTGAGAGCTTTGTGTCAGAATCTGTACAAGCACGGCTGTGTGAGTTAAACTGTACAGGACCCTCCCCTCTCACCGCAGGGTTGCATTTTGTTATCTGCACTATGCAGAAGCGGGGCCTGTAGATACTGTGTCCAGGCAGAATTTCAAGGAGAGTGCTGCCATTCCAAACGGAGAGGGGGACTCCCTCAGCTCTTTCCCTATTTCCGTCTGAGGCAAGTCAGAAGAGAACCCCATGTGAGACAATCAGTTGCAGGCCATTTGTCAGGCCAGAACAAGGGCACAGAATGACAACCTCCACAATAGTCATAGGAAGAACCAAGCTGATTGCCCATATTCAGCAAGTATGGTCAAATAGATCTTGGAGATACTTCCTTGTTCTTCCAATTTCTCTAGAAAGAATCCACAGCAGTCAGCACAGGAACTGACACGTAGCAAATGCTCAATGAATCCTAGCTAGTACTTGTCAAGATCCCCTTAAGACTGCTAATTACTGTGATTAAAAAACAAAAACAAAACTTGGGCCTATGTGCACAGCTAGGCTGCAAACTTTCTCCCCAAATACTAAACCATATTTTAACAGCTTGGCTACACAATTTAGTTTTACTAGACTCGGGCCAAGGCAAGAAGTAGTTAAGATTAGAAAGAACCTAAGGTTCTTAACTTTGAGAATCCAGTGAAAAGTTATGAACATCTCCCTTGAAAAATGTCCATAAGCATATATTCAATTATGCAGGGATTTCAGGAGATTCCCAGACCCTTGGCACTACACACCAAAATGTTAATCTCTGAGAGATAACCAAACTGGTTATCTCTGTGTGGCAGTAGGTGATTTTAATTTTTGTTTTTGGCCTAGATAGAATCTGTAGTTTCTAAAGTTTCTAAAGTAAACATGTACTGTTTATGCAATAAAAAAATAAACAATAAAAAGAGAGAGAATGTCTAAGGATAAAAGCAAGGCAATTCTTACCCACCCGGAGGCCCATGGCAGCATCTGTGATCACTGAACTCTGTGACCGACAACCAAATTGGACACAGACTATCTGGAATTGTTCCCCATTAGTTTTCTGAGCAAGGCCATTCATAAAGACTCATTACTCCAAAACAACCAACCTGAGAGCTGCTCAATGTCCAACTCCAGACATACAAAGGAGTAACAACGGCCAGAAAAGCCCCGAGGCTTTCTCCAGAGAACACTGTAGACACTAATCAATTCAAAAACAAACTAGGTTTCTCCATGTAAAAGAAAATGCATCACCACACTGAGATTTCTTTGTTCTGAACAGAGACCAACCCAAGAAAGGGGGATGTGGTTGGGACTCAACCTGGTCCTCAGTCTGAAAGCCAACATGGCTGTTGAGGGAAGATCACTGCAACATGTCACTCTGCAGACAAAACCTTCAAATGCAGGACCAGCAGAAGGAGGGGGCAGCCACAGCCCAGCAGAGGCTCTGGACTTCCTGGAAACTGCAGATTTGCAAAAAACAAGTTGGGAGAGGGACTGAGGGCGACCAAACCTGAGCAATACAGGTGGGGGCGGGGGGAGTGGGGTAAACTTTCTGACAATTACAGTACGAAAGAAAAGGAGAGCCATTCTGATGGCACTCGAGTCAGCACAAGAACAGTGCTGTGAAACAAAAACTGCATAAACAAGTGGCTCCCTTCTTGGTGGAGGCACTTGGGTCCTAAGCATGAGGTAAACAAGTCTAACAAAACACACGTCACTCCCGGCAAAGAACCAAAGCCTGAAGTCATCCTACTGGCCCCTGGAAAAGAGATCAAAGCCCATGGCAAGCTCCACTGTTCACAAGCTCCCCACATAGCAACCCTGAGCCAGTGAATCATCTTACTATAAGCCAGTGAGTAAAACAATAGGCAGATGCTTATCTAAAAGAGACAATCTGTCAAATCAGAAGGAATGACTGGAGAACTCATACAAGGCTGAGATTCATCCTGTAGGTGTCTCAGTGCAGAGGGAGAAGGCCCGGCTGGAGCCTGGAGAGGCCCAAGTAGATTTTAAACCTCTGAAAAGAGAAGATAAGAATCAAAATAGTATTGATTTCCAGTGTGCATACAAAAACATGTCAAAATCAAACAAAATCTGAGATCCATTTTGTCCCTGGCCTCTCCTCCATTTATATATCATTCAAGAAAAGTGGGTAGGCTAAGAAAAGTTGGACTAGGAGATTTAGGCATGAACAAAAATTTTGTTTAGAAGATGAAATCATTCTTGTGTTCTGAGATATATCATGTAAACTAAAGAAAGAGGAATTTCCTAAACTAGAACTAAGGGCCAAATCTTTCAAGATAGGCACTTCTCATATACATCTATCTGTCCCAAACAAGCACCCGCGGAGCGTACAACCTCACTCTGCCTAATGAGGAGAGCTACAATAGAACTGGAAGACACAGTCTCTGCTCTACAGGAGAAAAGGGAGCTAAGTAGAGTATGGGAACTTCACTATAATAAAAAATTTATGCCTCATAAAGAGGTCCTTTCAGGACATCAGTAAATACTCGCCTAGGATGGGGTCCAAGACAACTGAATTATAACAGTCTGGAGCAAACAGCATTGTGGTGAGATTGCAGTGAATGCAAAAGACCTTGACGGCCACATAAACATAGACACAGGGAACTGCAAATTTGCTTTTGGAAATAAAAATACATTAAAATAACCTGTTTTTGCAATAAAAAATAAATAAAAAGAGAATAAAGACAGAAACTAGAATACAGGTTACCAGGGGCCAGTGTGGGACTAGGAAAGAGGGAGTTAATGTTTCTTTGACATAGAGCTTCTGTTTGGGATAATGGAAAAGTTCTGGTAATGGATGGTGGTGATGGTGGCACAACATTGTGAATGTAATTAACAGCCCTGAATTATATATTTGAAGATGGCTAAAAGGAGAAATTTTAGGTTGTACATATGTTACTAGAAGAAAAAAAAATTTTTTTTTTTTAAGAGAAAATCTAAAAATATAAAGACCCAACTGCGTTGTAATGGAGGAAGTAAGGAAAGTGAATGATGAGGAGTAGGAGGTGTTGCTGCCGGAAGTACCCAGAGAACAAAGTCCCTCTGGAAAGAATCCATAGAAACTAAGTCCCAAGTGGGGTATGAAAAAATGGCATAATTGAATGCCAAGATGGCTAGAAAGCAGCACTAGTGGTCCTGTACTGGACCAGGGAGTGGTGTACTTGTTTAGGATATGTGCCCACACTTCTGGCCATTGACCACTTTTCTCAAACTCCTTCCTGCCTCAGGCACTGCTCCTTTTAGGTCAACTTTAATTCTACCCCTAAAGTTTTCTGGTCCTCCCATCATCTCCCCACCCCCACCCTCCCATATTTGTTCCCTTTAGACCCCAGACGGAATATCCCTCCATACTATGCTCCAGAACTAGAACTCTTGGTGCTGCACAGGAGTATCTACTAGCAGGTTTCTCTGGGCTATGTCTCTTGAATTCTTTAAAGCCTCCAACTTTGCTCACTCCTTTCTCAAAGCATTTAGCTGTCGCCAACTACACTGTTAGGTCCTCCAGAAAGCCTCCCTTAGCTAATTGGAAGAGATGAAGCAAGTTCCTTTTGGTGTTTACTCATTTTAACACACTCTACTGTAAGTGCCTCATAGACCATTACTATTAATTCAGATGATCATATATGTCCTTCATGAGGGCTCTAAGAGTGATAAGGCAAGAACTAGGTCTAACACAATCTTTGCTAAGCCTGGTAGTGTCCATCATAGAGGTGCTCATATGGTCTTCAGTAAGTTAACTGGTGAGAGCTTTCAGGGAAGGAAGGCTATTTCAACAAAGGAGAGAGGCTTCAGCAATGAGAGAAGTCTCATCCAATCACCTGAAGGCCTGAAGGGAAGAAGTGATGATTTCAGCAGGGAGGTCCTGCCAGGGAACACCAAGGTGATGAGAGAGAAGAGTGCTGCCCCTACTTCCAACTCCACACTCACTAGGTGTGTGATGTTGGGCTAGCTACTGAACTCCTCTGGGCCTGATTTTCTTATTTGTAAAAATGAAGACAATGATATCCACTTTTAAGGAATGTTGAGAAGATTGAAAAAAATGTATGTGGAAAACCTGGCACAGTGCTTGCAGCAGGCACAGAACCAATCATAATTTCCATTTTTGTCCTCCTTCAGTCTTGCTTCTAGAACAATCTTTGCTGGTGTTGTATGTCCACCTTGTCAAAGTTTAGGCCAGGGTTTAATAGCCTGACAGTTCTTTGTGGTAGAAGTCTGTCCTAGGCACTGCAGGATGATTAGCAGCATCCTTGGCCTCTACCCACCATATGCTAGTAGTACCAGTTGTGACAATGAAAAATGTCTCCAGGAATTGTCAAATGTGCCCTGGGAGGCAAAAGTGCCCCCAATTGAAAACTGCTGCTGTAGACGGAAAGTCCTTACAGGCAGGGACACTGATGCTCAGTCCTCATGAACTTTGACTAAAACTAAGTTATATTCTGGAAAGTAGGATGCATGGATTTTTTTTTTTTTTTTTAACCAAGAGACCCAGCTTCCTCCCCATAACTGAAATTCTGCATGTACAATATTATTTGGGTGTCAGATTTACCAGCTGGGATTAGTCAAAATGAGCTATAAATGCAATACTTTGCCTAACCAAGAATGGGTAGAATATCAGAAAGCATTTTTCATTAAAGGCTCTAGAGACAAGGGGATTCTCAAGAATATAAAAGACAGTAGTAGCTTCATGTAAGATCACATTCTATGCAATTTAACATTTAGTTTTTATATCTGATGGTATGACAGAAGAACCACTGTTGGTTAAGTTCATGCATCAACTCAGACAGTTTATAGTGTCCAGTTGTTTGGTCATGCAAGCTCTGGCCTGACTGTTACTGTGAGAGTATTTTGTGGATTTAAAGATTTATTTATTTTATTTTATTTATCCCCCCCTTGCTGCTTGTGCTGCTGTGCCCATTCGCTGCGTGTCTTCTCTGTGTCTGCTTATCTCCCCCTTGCTGTGAGGTCTTGCCGCATCAGCCCACGGCGCCGCGTGAGCCGGCCTGCCCTCACAAGGAGGCCTCGGGAAGCGAACCCGGGCCTCCCATATGGTAAACGGGGGCTCTATCCACTGAGCCACACCCGCTTCCCTATTTTGTGGATTTAAATCATTAGTCAGTTGACTGCATCTATGGCTGATTATATATACAATCAACAAGGAGATAGTCTTTAGCAATGAGAGACGTCTCATTCAATCAGTTGAAGGCCTAAAAGGGAAAACTGGTGATTTTAGCAGTCAGAAGAATTTCTATCTACTTCAGCCAGCCAGCTTCTCCTGGGGATTTCATCAAAACCTTCATCGAGGTTCCCAACCAGTGGCCTGACCTATGGAATTCAGACTTGCTAATCCCCATGATTGCGTGAGTCAATTCCTATAAAAAATCTCTTAATATTTACATATACATCCTGTCGGTTTGTTTCTCTGGAGAACCCTGACTAATACAACCACCAACCTAAGTTTTTATGGAGAATAAGAGTTCAGAGACCCACCTAATTATATATTCCATTTCACAAACTCTCCAACTGACAAGATTATTTAAGTCTAATATCAAATACTCCTATTTTTAACAAGTTTTATTCTTCTTACCTAACCTCGGAGAACATAGCAAAGAACTCAAATTGCAGCTACTAGTGTTTGACACTTTGCAGACATGATCAAAAACGTTATGGGCATATACATATTTTGCAGTGCAGAAATCTATGAAAAACCTTATCCAAGTCCCTTCTTTCTGTATCTTTTTGGTGTCTTCATTAACAGATAAGCCTACCTAACGATAATAGGCAGTATTTATACTGTGTTGTTCTTTCTAGCAAATGTTCTGTCTTCCCTTCAGAGCTAAATTCTTCAAACAAACCTGCCACTTTTGTTTCTTCATCAACCATTTCCTTGATTTCCCCAAATTGGATTCCTTTTCTGTTACTCTATTGAAATTGTTGTTTAAAAGCTAAAAAGAGAGACCTCTTCTGCCACAAACCCACTGGCCCCTTCCATTAGGATCTTTTTGGATTTTTCTGCTTTCTCTGGTAAGAATGATCACTCTTCTCCGCATACTTCTCAACTTTAGTTAAAGGATATGCTGGCCAATACTATGTCAGAGCCTTGAAAAAAAAAATCACTTCTCTTGTACATCACTCAACCTCTCCAGGTTCCAGCAGTACACAAAGGAAGGCTATGTCTTGAATGACCTTTTCTTTAAAAAAAACAAAAAACAAATAA
Source organism: Cabassous unicinctus (assembly GCA_029593785.1). NCBI lineage: Eukaryota > Metazoa > Chordata > Mammalia > Cingulata > Chlamyphoridae > Cabassous > Cabassous unicinctus. The sequence goes on from JAQZBX010014940.1 coordinate 30,407, forward strand.
AACAAACCACTGTGAAAACCACTTCAATGCTGAAGCTTATGGACAAGGAGGCCAGGCAATGGTTTAGGGCTAGTTTTCTCTAGTATGGGACACATGAGAGGTCAGGGAGGGGGCCTGCCATAAATCTAAACCCATGCATCTTAAAGACCTTTTCCCCCTTAGCCAGATTCCACCCTTTCATAAGCCTGTTCAAGACACATCCCCTTTATAAAAACTTCTAATTGGGTTTGCTGTTTCTGGTAACCAAATATCTCTGTACTTGGTCATGTAAACACTTGACTTGCATTTATTGGGGCATATACATATCATCTCATTAGAACCTAAGCTTCTCAGGAAAAGGGCCCTATTTCCTCTTTCTCCAGAATTACTTCACAACTTGAGATACAACAGTTGGTCTTGAGTAAGCTCTTACTTGATGCTGGAACGTCAGGCTGCCTTTCTAGAGTTAAGGCTACTGAAAGCAACACCACCTTGCAGTATTTGCCTCTATCTCAGCTGTTCAAGGGTCTTTCTACCTTAGCCTCTTCCTGTTGAAAACAGCCGCCATCAGACGATAACATTTTCAGATGAGAAAGTGGAAAAGGAGGCCCTGGGGTGGGTATCCAGAGGTCCTTCTCCCATGGTCCAGGGATTCTCTAATAAAAGAAGCGGCGGTTTGGAGAACAGAGAAGGGAAAATTAAGATGCAGACCCTTACCAAAAACTTTAGTGAACTCGGGAACAGGTTTCCGTTCCGCCTCTGCTGACTAAGCAAGCCTTTGCCTCCGTCCTTCCCTCCATCACAAGGACGCTCACAAGGAGCGGGAGATCAAGATAACAGCGCTAGGGTATGAAAGGGACTTTAAAGCAGCCCCTAGGCGCAAGCATCTCCGACGTTTCAGAATCGCGCTCAGGCAAGAGACAGCGGAGCACCCTGGGCTGGCAGCGGGCAATCGCCGCCTCTTATCCTCAACCTCAGGGGATCGCCGGGACCCGGGACTCACCTTCCCTGAATCCGCGAACTGGAGGCCGAGCCCAGCCAGTAGCAGCTGGACCCGTCAGGAGCCGCCGGAGCAGCCGCCCACAGCCAGACACCAGTGTATTGAGGGCCGCCATCTTGAGAGCCAATGCTGACCTCTTGGCATGTGCACTTCCGCTTCCGGAGTGGCGCGCGCGCAGGCGCGGTGGTGGTACAGGTACCGTAGGGTTTGTGGTCTTCTTGCTCCGTTACTCCTGTGTCTTAACTCCTACGACTTAAATTTCCTTTGCTTCTGTTCTTCGGTTTTGGCCATTGGGAAGAAGCTTGAGTCATCCTTGCGTTTTGTTCCGAGGGTCTAGGGGAGGTCGTTTAGCTCCTACTTATTCCTCAGATCACAGCTCAAACTTCACTTCCACAGTGAAGTCCTCTTCCTTGATCCTGTTACTAGTCTCAGCACCAAATACCTCTCCATCTTGGTACTTGGCACAATTGCGGTTTTATATTTGCATAAGGTGTGTTTCCCCTACCAGGTTGTAAGCACCATGAAGGCAGGGACATTATTATTATTATTATTATTATTATTATTGCTATTTTAATGACGCTGTATTTCCAGCACTCAGCACAGAGCCTGGATACATAGAGCATACATACTACTTGAATGAATGAATGAATGAATGAACCTATTTTGTATGCTTGTGAAGATTAGCTGAGATACTACATAAGTGTTCAATAAATATAAACTAATTAATAGGACAATTACTGAGGTAGCCCTTGTGCTAGGTACTTGCTTTAGAAGGAATCATATGATAGCAAAAGGAAAACATATCTGCCCAGTTTTCCCTTTTTTGGATTTGCAGGACATAAAGGATGTTCCCCTGGAGCTACTTAAGAAAGGAAAACTGTTCACAGGTCAATTCTTCCATTTGGTGGTTAGAATATTCTTTTCCACTCTCCATAATAAATTTGAAGGGAGATTTTCTAGTTGTCCTACTCTGATTCATAGATGGGAAAATCAGGTGGGAAAAGCAGGCTCATTAAATAGCCCAGTATGTTCCCTGATGAGGGGGAGGGAAGAAGCCCATCTTCCAGTCCTGGTGGGCTAGCCACCAGGAATAGAGGATGCAGAACAGTTGCTGCATGGGGAGCTTGAGTGGCATCATAGAGCAGGAGAAATGTGTCATTGGGGTTCCATAAAACACCACTTTTAGCAAAGACAGATCCCAGCAGGGTGATTCTTGAGGGAAAGGCCAATGTAGGTGGATGAGACTGGTCCATGGATTAGGAGTGGAGCAGAGGGTCTTCTTGGTAGGGTGTGGATCTGTTGTCCTGGCCAGGATCAGGAAAGCCTTGGCTCTGACTTTAGCTTTTGCTTTCTCTTTGTAAAGATGACCTTGAGCCCTTCCTGCTCATACCACAGTTCCCTGTTTACCTACCTCTCCCCACCTTCTGGGGATCAGGTTGAGACCACTGCAGAAAAACAGAGCCTCAACCCAGGGCTTGTTTTAGACATAGAGAACTGAAGTATTTCAGTGCCAACCCTCTCCTCATTATCTTATCCTACCTTATCATAATCAAATTTTATTTTAAAAAACAGCTTGTATTTTCTACAATGACAAGTAACATGTGATCATTGTAGAAAAAATAAAATAGATAAAGTAAAAAGAAAATAAATATCATCCATAATCCAGAGATAACCATTATTTACATTTAGCAAAATGAAATAATACTGTGCATTTTTTGTTTTATGATCATTTATTTTTCCGAATCCATTTATTATTAGTCCCTATATTAAAAAGCAATTCTCTGGAACCAGATTTTGCTCAGAATGACAATTAGCCTTTTTTTTTTTTTTTTTTTCTTAAAACCAAACCAAACAAAACACCATTTTATTAAACTATAACCTATTTAGGAAGAGTGCACAAATCATTAATGTACAGCTTGAGTTTTCACAAAGGGAACACACCCATGAAACCATTGCTTACATCAACAAATATCACCAGCACTCCAGAACACAACCTTGTGTCCCCTTCCAGACACTGCTTCCCAAAGGTAATTATTACCCTGATTTTTTGCACCATAAACTATTTTTGCCTGTGTTTGAACTTTCTATAAATAAAATCTTATGGCATGTACTCTTCTGTGTCTGGTTTCATCTGCTCAACAACTGTTTGTAAGATTCCTTCATGTTGATATATATAGCTGGAGTTCATTCATTCTCATTGCTATATAATATTCCATTGTGAATATACCACAATGTATTTATTTATTCTTCTGTTGATAGGATTTGGATACTTTCCAGGTGGGACTAATTCAAATGGTGCTCTCGTGAACTCTGCATGACTTTGGATGAACATGAGAACAAACTTTTAACAGGTGGAAATCTTGGCATGGAACTGTTGGGTTGTAGTGTATGCATATGCTCAACTTTAGTAAATACTGCTAAACAGTTATCCAAAGGGGTTGTACCAGTTTGCTCTGGTACTAGCTGTGTATGAGAGCCCCAGTTGCTCCATATCCTTATCAATATTTCATATTTTTGTACTTTTTATTTTGGCCATTCTGGTGGGTATGTAGTAGGATCTCACTGTATATTTAATTTGCATTTCTCTGATGTCATATAAAGACATATATTAATATAAAGACATATGTTTAGATCTCTTCCTCTGTAAAATGTCTATTGAAGTCTTTGGCCCATTTCTACATTGGGTTGCCTGTATTTTTCTTCTTGTTTCGTAGAGCTTCTTTATATATTCTAGATACTTGTCTTTTGTCGATATGTGTACTGCAAATGCCTTCTCCCTCTCTGTGGGCTGCCTTTTCACTTTCCTATAGTATGTTTTTGATGAATAGTATTTCTTATTTTTAATATAGTACAATCCATTAGTTTTTCCTTTATGGCTTCACTATTTGTTTCCTATTTAAAACTTTATTTCCTCTCAAGGTCATGAAGATGTTCTTCTATGTTTTCTTCCAAAAGCGTTATTGTTTTACCTTTCACATTTAAATCTGTGAATCATCTGGAATTGTTTTGTTATATGGTCTGATATAGAGATTAAGATTCTTTTTTCCCCCCATATGGGCAGCTAATTGGCCTGACCCAGAACCATTTATTTAAAATATACTTTACCCACTGCATTTTGTCTGGTGTGGGTCTGTTTCTGGAATCTCTATTCAGTTTCATTGGTCTCTTTTCCTGTCCTTTAGCACCATTTGTAATGACTGTGTACTATTTTATTGTCTGGAAGTGCCATAACTTACTCAACCAATCCCCACTTGCTAGAAATTTAGGTTCCTTCCAATTCAAACATATTTTCTAAGGCCTATCTTCCTATTCCAAAAATAGCATCCCCTATTTCATCAGTGGGTCTTATATGCCCCTCTCCCCTATTGAGTATGCTGTGGAATTTTTAAAATTTTTTTTAAAAAGTATGACTGTGCTGCGGACTAAAAGGGGTTGAGGGCTCTTGTCTGGGGGCTGCAAAATGGTAGCTGCCACCCAAAGGAAGTGCCTTTTCAAGAGCGAGAGTTTTTAGGGCTATTGACAGAGTCATTCTCATGCATGAGAAGAATTGTTTCCGGCAAGGATGGCAATCCTGGAACTTGAAGAGCAGCAAGGGCACTGTATGCTCATGTAGGAGAGAAAGAGGAAAATGAGTCACTCCTTTTCCCATCAAAATCTTTTATCCATCTCCTCTTCCAAGGAGCCTAAGCCCCTTGCTTCCACCCCATTTCCCAAGGAGACCTACTTTCCTCCATCTCTTATCATGGAGACAGTCTCTTAACTCTGGAGATAACTTAAATCCTAATTAAACCTTCCCATTGAAGATTCTCAGGGAACAGTTACAAGAGATGAACCCAGAAATGTTAATTTTGCCAAGGAAAACTTAAACTTGCAGCAGAAATGATCTTTTTTAGCATCTTGCTGCCCACACACAGGACAGCAGCCTCAAGCCAGAGCAAAGTCAAGAGCTAGCATGCCATGGGTGGGTCAGCCCATCATGGTTTCAGGGCTGGGGAAGTTCTGGTCCCAGCTGTGGACGGATGTGCTCTTCCAGCCTTCCTTCCACCCCGCCCAGGAAGAGGGGAGCAGAGCCAAGAGCCACACAGATGTCAGTTGTGAAAGAGCAGAGGCAATGTAAATGTGCAGCAAGGTGGAAGGAGCCAGCCTGGTAGAGACCATGGTGGGAAGGGGCCTGCAAGAGAAACCAGGGGAAAGTGTTCTTCGCCAACTTAGGTGATGGCCCCGTTTACTTTCTCCTAATTAATGTGGTTTCCTTTCATCCCCCCTGCTGATTCCCAGCTGGTTGACTTGACCATAACAACACGTGGCCTGCCCTGGCCAGGGCAGGAGCTGAGTTCTGTGAGCCTCCCAAGAAGGTCTGGTTTCATTTGCAGCCTCTGCCTTTCCTCCCCCTCCCTGGCTTTGTGCAGATGTGAAGGAACAGCACCTGGAGCTGCGGAGAGAGAGAGAGAGCCAACAGCCTGGGCCTGCCTGCTTTGGGCTTGCTTGGCTGCACACCTCGGTTTCCCATGACCTCTTTAAAGGGGCAGTTTCCTGCCTGTTTGGGCTACTGTTTCCCTAACGGGTATTGGTGGGGGTGAGATGGAGACCTTGAACAAAGAACCCTTGCTTGGTGGTAGCTGCTCTACAGGTGTGCCCTGCTTGATGCAACAGGCCAGGAAATAATTGGAGTGTGCCTAAAGTAATTCAAGGTTTTCCATTGATTTTTCAGTATTGCTTCTCTTCTTCCCCAGGACTCTTGCTCTGTCCAAGTTATTCATCTTATTCATTCTTTCATTTATTGTTTCATTTAGCCAACAGGTATCAATTGAAGTACTACTATGTATCTTTTGTAGACAAATGATTACATGCACAGGAGAATACTCTCCAGGGTGTGAAAGCTCTTGTCCCACAAAGAAACATTTTGTAACCTGGATGATTGCTTTGTGATACATTTGCTTTCCTCTCCTTGAAAAAAAAAAATTTTTTTTTAAAAATCTTTTTAAATTATGAAATAAAACCACATTCAGAAAAAGAACATATAATGACTCAATATACTACATAGATTAATTACAAAGCAAAATTGATTCTTTTCTATCAATGGATCTTTTGGGCACACTGCTGCCCTAAAATGGATAAGGAGGGAAATGCAAAGGAGTAGTGGTACTGGAGAGAGGCAACTCGAGGGGCCTTCAGAATGCCAAGTCCTTCCAGGAAAGTGAGGCCAGAGGAAGGAGGTCCCAAACAAAATTGCTGAAGGAGAGAAAGCCTGTCTGTGTCTTTTGTGTGCACCATGTAGGCGTGGCCAGGATGCTCTATCCAAGCGGGTGCACCCTGGTCCAGGCCCCCAGTGCTTGGCCAACAGGACCCCTGCCTCAGCCTCAGCTGGTAGCTGGGAACCAATCAGGCCTGCTCAACTCAGTTTCCTCCCCACCTAAGCAAGTCTGGGCTGTGACCAGACATTTCTGCAGAGGGCTGGATGCGCTTTCTGAAAAGATCCTGATGTCCCTGACAGGCTGAGAAATTCATCAGATTCCCTTCTCCTGGTGCCGAAATTAAATTCTTGCACAAGGAAAAGGTTTTATCCTTTTAAAACACTTTGGAGCAACTGGCATATTTTCACTAATAGGTGAAAAATGGCACCCTAAGCAGATGCTGTTGCCTGAATACACATGAGGAAACACACAAAAGCAATGGGAAAGATCTGCAGGCTGAAAATCAAGCTCTGCGCTGACCAACTGGCAATCTAAACCCACACACTTACCCTCTCTGGGCCTCAGTTTCTGCATCTGTGAAGACTCTTGCCTGGTTCTAGAATTCTCTGATCCTATGAACAGTCCCATCCTTGTAATCCAGAATTCAATCCTTGTAATAGGAGTTCAATCTTTAGCCTCCTCCTTCCTGCTCTTCTGTACTTCGGAGATCACCACTTTTGCTCTTTGGCTCTCACCTGGAAGCTAAGAAGTCCAAAATCTGCAGCAATATTTTTTTGAGCTCCAGCCTTCAGTCTCCAACTGCCTACAGAAATTTCTATTTGGTTCTTCTGAAGAAGCACCCAACTCCATCCAAGTTTTCAGAGGACAGTATTGTTGTTTATCAACTACTTCGTAATTTCCCCCTCTTCCTTACCATTTCAATTTCTGCCACCTTCCAATAGCTCAATTTGCTCATTGCCTGCACTTTCTCTACCTCCAGTATACTCTATTGTCTAATTTTCCTAATGCACCCCTGGTTCACTTCTTCCTCAATGGCTTCTCACAGGCCACAGCATGCCTTGAAAAGTGTAGTTGTGGAACAACCATGGTCCTTTCCCTACACCTAATAAATCAGAAATCTCTCATGATGGGGCTTTGAATGTGTATTTTTAAGTAACTCCTGGAACCCTACAGTCTTCAAACTACTGACCAAAGGGCATTGTATTAGTCAGCCAAAGGGGTGCTAATGTGAAATACCACAAATGGGTTGGTCTTTATAAAGGGCATTTATTTGGGGTAGAAGTCCACAGTTACCAGGTCATAAAGCATAAGTTTCTTCCCTCACCAAAGTCTATTGTCATGTGTTGGAGCAAGACAGCTGCCGACATTTGCCCAGGGTTCAGGCTTCTTGGGTTCCTCTCTTCCCGGGGCTGCATTTCTCTCCGGGCTTAGCTCCTGTTTCCTCCACAAGGTCAGCTATAGGTGATCAGGCGAACGGCTTGCCTCTCTTCTCCTGGGGCCTTCTTTCCAACATCAAAGCTGCTTCTTCAAAGACTGCTTCTCAAAACTGTTCTTGCCATGCCTTTTATATTTGATTCCCCACCCACCAAGGGGT